>QPKB01000009.1:15452979-15468881 GCA_003546025.1 Camphora micrantha | reverse complement strand
TGTCGAGAATGTGTGAAGAGGCAAAGTGACATTTTTGGTGTTAACAAATGCCCCTTGAGGTACAACGACGAGTTTCATAGCTTTTGGAGTCGATGTGCCTCGAAGAGAAGTTTGAAGGAGGGCTTTTTGATTTGACCAAGAGTCTTTGAGCTTTTTTTCTCTTGATAAGGTAGCCTTTTGTGCTTGCAGGGAATTTTGTGGCAGTGAGAGATCACGTACCATCTCAAGGCAAAGTTTTGAAAATGACATGAGGGATTCGGATTTGGGTTTTGGATTTTTGGGTTTTCCTTTTGACCTAGTGAACCTAAAGGCTTTATGTGGTGCATCAGGCGGTCAAGAGGGTTTTTTGGTTTTTGACCTTGTGACCTAACAAGCTATATGTGGCAGGTTAAGGGGTCGGAATTTGACTTTTGGTTTTAACCTTGTGACCTAACAAGCTGTATGTAGCAAGTCAGGGGGTCGAAATTTGGTTTTTGGTTTTGGCCTTCTGACCTAACAGGCTGTATGTGGCAAGTTAGGGGACAAGGGTTTGGTTTTTGGTCACTCTTTTGGACTATTTTGGGTCCAGTGGAGTGGTTTAGATGTCAATTTCAAGATTTTGGCTCAATTTGGTATATGAGGTTGGATGGTTCTGGATTTTGGAAGCTCATGGGGCTTGAGAAAATTTTCGTATGGTCCAATCAACTCAAAAGAGGCATGGAACCATTTTTTGTATGCTTTTGGTGAGAGGGATTTTATTTATTTTTTTACTAAAAGCCACTTTTAGTGCCTAGGTGGTCAAACCTGGCTCATATGGGCTAACCTATAGGACCTTAAGCTTTGAAGATGGCTTAGATCTCATATGGTGTTGTTTTTATAGAGAATATCTCCTTTGGATAGGGAGTATCTTAAAATATCCTACTTTGGAGAAAATCTCTCAAGTTTCCTTGATTTTGGGAGAGAATCTTTCAAGTTTCCTCTCTTTTGGGAGAGAATTTCTCAAAGAATCTTTCTCTTGGGAAAGAATCCTTCAAAGTACCTTTCTTTTGGGAAGGTTGCTAATTTGTAGCACTTACCTCCTAGCTTTTCTCCTTGTTTCCTCTTTTGGTTTGCTCTCTTCCATAAAAGCAAGGGGAGGTTGGATCTCTTGCTCCTATTGCTTTCTTTTTTGTAAAAATCTTCAAGAGTACTCCAAGATCAAGAACTTCTCTTCTCCTTCAAAGGTCTTCTAGTTCTCTTTCTTTTCCATCCATGGCTTCAAGTAAGTTTTCTTCCTTCACAAGAAATTCCATGTAGAAGTAGAAAGAGTGTCTTTCTTTTCTTTTCTCTCTCTTTTTTTTTTCTTTTCCACGTGTTTTCTTCTCTTCCCTCTTTTTTTTTCTCTCCGTTTTTTTTTTTTTTTTTTACATGTGCACCCCCACTATTTTTCTCTCTTTATTTTGCACTTTTTTTTTTTTTTTTTGTTTCAGCTGTATGGTCAGATCCATACGGACCTGGCCGTACTGCCACGTGGCAGTGGGCCACGGCCTTTGGGCCAGCCCAGAAAATAATTTTTTTTCTTTTGAAGAAGATTCTATCTCTTTTTTTTTTCTCACCATGATCATGAGGCTATGCAATTTCAAGATGTTCATGTATATATATATATTTTTGATGCATCAAGATAAAAGGCTAGAGTTTCTAGGTCAAGTCAACATGAATTTTGACTTAGACAAAGTTTGATTGATTTGACCAAGTTGGGTTGGAATTGGTCAAAGTTTGTAAAGGTTTTCCTAGCATCTAATGCATGATGATTTTTCTTTGATGCATGATTTTTAGTAAATTGATTTGGAAGCATGATGATGCATACCTGGAAATCTTTTACAAGTATTGGGATTTGGAGCTCGCAGCAATGTTGAGCCCTTTCTTAGTCTTGCGGGATTTTGAGGAACTTTTGCAATTTTTGGAGTTTGGAGCTCGTAGCAATGTTGAGCCCTTTTCCAATTTTGTAGAAATTTAATAAGACTGGCTTGATCTCGTAGCAATGTTTAAGTTCAAACCTTCTTTGAGAATCCTTATGAGGAGTTTATGCCTATCGACAGTGTCCTCGAAGAGCAGTCTGAGGAATTTCAGCTTCTATACTTTCAGCTCGTTGCCTTCTATGACTTTTTGAAGGAGAATGAGGGATCGAAAGTCAAGTGCAGCAGTTGGAAGAGTTTAAGTTCTTCATCTTCCAACTTCTTTGATGGAGAGATTTTCGACAGCATGACCCGGGAAGCCAAAGTTAAGAAACTGGGTTTGAAGAAGACTTTTATCATTAGTGGAGATTTGAAGAACTTCTTCAAGAGTACAAATGTCATTCGTCCTAACATTGCACTGCGAAGGGATCTCGCAGTTTACGTCACTTACTGGCTTGGTGAGGTTGTTTTTGCTAGAGGAGATGGTACGCACATCAGGCCGCATTGCATTTTTTCGGCTTGTCAGATGGCGTTCAGAGTGCAGCTGGCATTGGTACCTGCTCTTTACTCCTATTCATGTACCAAACTACAGGTTGTTTCTTCCCTTGTTCGGCTTGGGCTCCCCATGAACAGGGTATTTTCAGCCCATATTTTCTATTCGTGGTATGTATACCACTGTCCTAGCTTCCATCAGTTGGGTGCTGCACAGGACGATGATCCATTCATGATTCGGTTAATTAGAGGAGTAGTCGTTTCCGAATCTCTTTTATCTGCCCGCTTGAGAATTCGATAGTTCAGGGACGTCGAGATTTGGCAATCTTTAGTGAAGCTTTCTCCGGGTTTGCGGAAGAAGGCTTTTGACTTTGGTGTCTCCCGTGATTCCACCAGGGCAGGGTCGGGAAGGCACTATTCTTTGACGAACACAGAGAAGAGGTGGCCTTTTAACATACGAGTTGGTACAATGGTGTACCGCAGACATCTTTTTGTCGACATCCAGCCGTATGTCCCCTCACGTTTTGCGTTGCAGTTGGGCTTCTCTCAAGGCGTTGTTGGAGCGCCTTCAAGCATGGTGAAGCGTTTTGGAGGTTTACAGGATGGGAGGAGTGCATGGGCCTTTTACAGTGTGGAGGACACTACTGCCATGTTTTCTTATCTTGAGTTGCCCACTTTCCGGACTGCTGGCTTCACAAAGTGGTTCGTGGAGAGCTTTTCAATATACCGGGGGCTTTCCAAGAAGGAGCTTGATATAAAGCAGTCTTCTGGGAAGGATCTCGGCAAATCAGATGGCGTCCGACAAGAGGAAGTTTTGGCTTCCTTTCTGCAGAAAAGTTTAAGATAGGCTTTCTCGGTGATCTGGATGTCATCAGATCAGGAACTGCACAAGAGATACCTGGTGAGGTCTTGAAACAGCTAGCGGAGAAGGAGGCCGAAATCGACGCTTGGATGCAACCGGAATTGACGAGGGCTTCCATGGAGTCCACTGGGAATAGCAGACCATCTGGTGAGGAGCCAGGTGAAAGTCCTGACTTTGATAGAGGGGCGGGTTCTTCAAGCAGACCGTCCCACAAAAGCAAGAGGAAGAGAGGATAACGCCGCAACCAGAGGCGACACGAAGACTCTCATGATCTAGAAATCCCTCTCACCATTGCTGAGGAAGTATCAGGTAATGCTGATGAGCCTCAAGAAAAGAGGAGCCGATAAGAGGAGATTACTGGTGATGGTATGATCTTCCTTCTTTCTTTTGCCGCTTCTTTTCGTTTATGAGAGATTTTTTTTATCTGCTGTTTTCTTTCTCTCTTTTTTTAGCAGAAAATGATGATCTGGTAATGCCCGAGGTTCCGGCCGATGAGGAGATGAAGGACCAAATTGCAGCATCTGAAGAAGAACCGAGAAATTCTGGAGTGGATCCAAATCCTTCAGCTAGTATGATTTCTTTTGCTTTTCCTCCTTTTTTGTCTGTGCTGTCATTTGCTAACATGTTGCTTTGTTTTCTTATTAGCTAACTTGCCAGAGGATTCTGACGACTTCGAGCGATCCATGGATGTAACCTTTGACGATGCTTCGGATGAGCTCATGGATGGAAAAAGTATTCCGCCGGACGTCGAAGAAGGTATTTTGCAGTAATAAACTCGATATTGAGTTTTGAAAAAATCATATTCCTACATTTTCGTCTTTTATTGACAGATTGTAAAGCATCAGGAGAAATTCCTCCGTCTTCCTCAGAGGTAGAACAGGAGATACCTGCAGCCGATCCAGAAGTACGGGCTTCTTCTACTAGTTTCAACGCGGCAGGGGTGAAGCCTCGTGATGAGTCAACTTCTTCAATTGGAAAGAGCTTATTGATTACTCCTCCAACGAGGCATGACATGGGCAGTCGGGTGCCGGAGCGTGGCGAATCTTCATCCTGGCCGTCTCTTCAGTATGCTAAGAAGGTGTTGAAGACCATTTTGAGCTCATGGGTCGAGACTCTCTCTTCAGGTCACTTTGAAGTTGGCTTCGGCATGATCAAGCATGTGCAGGACATTCTTGTCGAGAGTGAAAAGGTTGGTCTAGATGTTACAGGTGCCATGGCATTTTTGGATGATATCATTGCACTGGACAACAAGTGGTTTTAGACCGCGAGCTTTCCAAATAGTGACTTTTTCATGGACATGTTTTTTAAGCCTTCCAGTGAGGTCAAATCTGAAATGGATGAGATCTCGCGGACTCGTAAACAGTTTGTTCGGGAGAGGAACGTCACCGAGCTGGCTATCATTGAGCTAAAACATGACTTGCACCGTCTTGATAGGGAGGTCATCGAGGCCAGACAGCGTCTTGAACTACTGGAAGAACAAGCTGCTGCCAAGTGGACTTTTACTATGGAAGCTTGTGCTAAAGAAGGGACTCTAATTCGCCAGGTCGAAGAAGCTTATAGCAATCTTTAAAGGAAAACCCAGGAATACGAGCAATGGCAAATGCTTTGGGAAGAGCTTTCTCGTGCTGAAGATGGGTCGGGGCGTTCTGCCGCATTTTATGGAAATAGTTTGAAGAAGCGTGGCCTAGAAGCTTTGGAGGCTAACGCCAAGAGTCTGCTTGAAGAGTTGAATCTTTGGTTGAAAACCATGTTAGACTGAGCGCCTGAGTTGTAACAAACTCCTTTTCTTCTTGTTTTTTTTTTTTTTTTTTGTGTTGATACCTCCATGTATAAACATTTTTGGTACTATAGATACTTTTTACTTAAATTCTTTTTTATGAAAGTAAGCAAAAGTTGGATGAGAAAGTTTGTTTGAGAACTTGATCAAAAGGTTGTCATTTTTTGAAAATCTTTTGTCAAAGGGTTGTTTTGGCATTAAAGCCATATTTGAAATGGCATGAAAGCCGAATTTTGAGATAGCATAAAAGCCAAATTTTGTGGCATAAAAGCCAAAATTTGTTTGTGGCATGGGAACCGAAGTTTTTTTTTATTGAAATGGCATGAAAGCCGAATTTTGGAAATGGCATAAAAGCCAAATTTTAAGATGGCATGAAAGCCGAATTTTGAATTGGCATGAGAGCCAAAATTTTGTTTGTGGCATGGAAGCCGAAATTTGAAAATGGCATAAAAATTGAATTTTAAAATGGCATGAAAGCCTGGTTTTTCAATTTTGAAAACCAAGTTTTGCTTTGTTAGCATGAAAGCCGGGTTTTGATTTTTTGGCATGAAAGCTAGGTTTTTGATTTTTTGGTGTGAAAGTTGGGTTTTTGGCATTTATAGCCGGTTCAAGCGTGAGAGCTGATTTTTGGTTTGAGAGCTAGTTTTTTGTGGCGTTGATAGCCAGGTTTTGGCATAAGATTTGAGTTTTGGTTTTCAAAAAATGCAAGTATCGACTAAGAGTCGCCTTCCTGCTGAATGGTGTTGCAAGTATCGATGGAATGTCGCTTCCTTGCTCATTCAATTGCGAGTATCGATGGAATGTAGCCTCCTCGCGAATTAGGGTGCAAGTATCGACTGTACATCGCTTCCTTGCTCATTCAGTTGCGAGTATTGATGGAATGCCGCCTCCTCACGAGTTGGGGTGCAAGTATCGACTGAACATCGCTTCCTTACTTTTTCAAAAATTTTGGTCTTGCGGGTATCGACTGAATGTCGCCTCCCCACGATTTTTTGAAATTTGAAGTTTTTTCTGAAATTTGGGTTGTGGATATCAACTAAAATGTTGCGTCTCCACGATTTTTGAAATTTTAGGTTTTTTTTTTTTTTTTTTGAAATTTGGGTTGTGGATATCAACTGGAATGTTGCGTTTCCACGATTTTTGAAATTTGATTTTTTTTTTTTTTTGAAATTTGGGTTGTGGATATCAACTGAAATGTTGCATCTCCATGATTTTTTTGAAATTTTGCAAGTATCGACATGGTGTCACTTCCTTGCAATTTTGGAATTTTGGAAGTATTGAATGAGGTTTGCATCCTTCTGATTTTTGGGTGTTGCGAGTATCGACTGAGCGTCGCTTTCCCGCGGTTTCTAAAAAACCATTTTTGTTTAAAGACACGAGGGTCATAAATTTTGACTCAAATTCATTTTTGGTTGTAAAAGTCGGGGCTAACTAGGGTGGAAATTCCTGAGTCCTGATTTTTGTTTCAAACCATGAATTTTCGGTTCAAGGATCAAAAATTTTGGTCAAGTCTGGGAAAAGACTCCTAAACTTGGATTTTTGGATTTGATTTGATTTTTTTTTAAACAATGGAACTATGGAAGTAATTGAGAGTTTTTTTTTTTTTTTTTTTTAAGAAATCTCAACATAAGGATGAAAATTTCAAAAGAGGATGCATTTGGTGAGCAAGTACATAGTAATAGGCTTTGGCCATATAGGCATCGCTTTGACCCGTTGGAGGAAGTCTACAAGGGTAGTACCGCTTCAAGAACTTGCCATTGATGGGTAGCATACATCTGTCACCTTCCATGTTTAGAAGAGCGTGTGCACCATTGGAGAAGACTTTGTCGATGACGAAGGGTCCCTCCCATTTTGGTTCGAATTTGCCCTTGGAGTTGTTAGCAAAAACCATTGGCCTTTTACTGCAAGAGCCAAGTCACCCTTTTTATAGGCGCGTTGCCTGACCTTCTTGTCGAAAGATCCTGCCATGCGTGCTTGGTACAACTCAATGCTTTGTAGAGCTTTAAGCCGTCTCTCATCGAGATTATCCAGCTCTTGGAGTCTCAACTTGACATTGCTTTCTTGCGTCATATCATTTTGCAGAGATACCCTCAGAGAAGGAATTTGTACTTCCAAAGGGACAACTACTTCGCATCCATAGACCAAGGAGAATGGTCTGCTATGGGTTGGTCCTCGAACGGTAGTTCGATAGGCCCACAAAGCTTCTGGTAGTTTATCTCCCCAGTCTCCTTTGTGACTAGAGACCATCTTCTTAAGAATTTTGCAGGGCGTCTTGTTGAAGGCTTCTCCTAGACCGTTCGCTGCTGGATTATATGGAGTTGAAGGAAAACTTTGGATTTTGTACTTATCGCAAAACCTGTAGAATTTGTGATCCCGAAATTGTGATTTGTTATCATGGACGAATATTTTAGGTATGCCGAAGAGACAGATAATGTTGGTGCACAAGAATTGAAGGACTGATGAGGTCTTCATTTGGCCGAGCGCAAATGCTTTTGACCACTCGGAGAAATAAACCGTAGTGGCGAAGATAAAGCGATGACCTTTGCTTGATGGGGGAGAGACAGGACCTATGATGTTCATACCCCAGGCTTTGAAAAGCCATGAGATCGCTGTAGGATGTAGCCATTCTGGAGGCATGTGGACATAGTCTCCATGAATTTGGCATTGTTGGCAGCGTTTAGCAAATTGCATTGCGTCAGTTACCATGGTAGTCTAATAATAACCTAACATTTTTATCTGATCGTAGAGCTTAGGACCGGCCTGATGAGCTCCACAAAGACCAGTATGTACTTCTTTGAGAGTTTTTTCGGCCTCCTGTTGTGACAAGCAGCATAGAAGTATTTCGTTGAAGGATTTTCTGTAAAGTGTTTTTAAAGAAATATCCAAATGAAAGTTTAGGGCTCGTCTTTAAATGCTTACCCACTCTTTTAGATCTTCAGGTACGATTCCGAACATAATGTAATCAATGAACGGATCCCTGCAGTCGCCAATCAGAGGTTTGAGGATGGATATCCGACTTCCAACCACTTGGTGGCATTCATCAACTGCTTGGTGTGTGTTAAGAGGAGGAAGAATCCTTCTTTGACACACTGTAGTTTGCATGTTTTCCCCTTCTTGGATTGCCATGGATGCGGCAAGTCCAACCAGGGCATCTGCATGGATGTTTTCACCTTTGGGGATGTGGCTTATGTGATAGATGTCAAACTTTTTGCAGAAGCGATTGCGCCTTGTTGTAGTAAGGCAACAAATCGGGCTTTCTGACTTCAAATTTCTGTTTCATCTGGTTGACGATCAGTTGAGAGTCCCCAAAAGCTTCCAGCATGGTGATGCTAGATTCGAGGGCGAGTTCCAAGCCTACAATCAGGGCCTGGTACTCAGCTGCATTGTTTGAACATGGTTCTAGTAGCGAGAAAGCATGTGGAATCATGTATTTGTCGGGGCTAACAAAGAGGACGCCAATTCCCGATATCTGCTTTCCTTTTTCATTTGTCTTAGTTGTGCCGTCAAAGTACATGTCTCAGGAAGCATTTGATAAGGAAGTTTCCACGTTGTAGACAGGTTCGTCTGGGAGATCATCCCTGAGTGGAGAATCTTTAGGTAATGAGTGCTCTGCAAGAAAGTCTGCTAGAGCTTGGCCTTTGATTGCTTTTTGTAGTACATACCTAATATCGAACTGTGATAGAAGGATGGACCATTTTGCCAGTCGGGCATTGAAAGAACTTGCTTTTGTCACAAGGACCTTTAAGAGATTGATTATCGAAATCAGGTAGACTGTGTTGGACAGCAGATAGTGACGTAGCTTTTGTACGGCAAACATCACTGCAAGGCATTCTTTTTCAACTAGGGAGTAGCGATGCTCTGCACCTACCAACATGCGGCTAAGGTAATATAGTGCAGCTTCTTTTCTTTCGTTGTTTTCTTGTGCAAGTAGAGCACCCAAAGAATAGTCGAGAGCTCTTGTGTACAATATGAATGGTATTCCAGTTGTGGGGGCAGCCAACACTGGAGGTTTGGTCAGGTATGTCTTGATATCTTGAAATGCGGCTTCACATTCAGCATCCCAAACAAAATCTACACCTTTCTTCATTAGGCGAGAGAATGGGCGGCACTTCCCTGATAGATTGGAAATGAACCGTCAAATGTATGCCAACCTTCCTTGAAGCCCTTTTAGTTGTCTTAGGGTCCTTGGAGATGGCATTTCTAGGATAGCCTTGATTTTGGTGGGGCCAAGTTCTATTCCAGCTTTCCGATCTATGAATCCGAGAAACTTACCCAATGAGACACCGAAGAAGCATTTTAGTGGATTTATTCGCAGTTTGTATTTGTGAAGTCGGAGGAAGACTTCTCGAAGATCTTTGAGATGGTCTTCTTTTATTCTGCTTTTGACGGCGAGGTCGTCGTCATAACATTCGACTGTTTTGTGCTGCATATCTTGGAATATTTTCATCATAGCCTTTTGACATATTGCACCAGCATTTTTTAGACCAAATGGCATGACTGTGTAGCAATACATGCCAAATGGAGTCCGAAATGATGTATGTATTTCATCTTCAGGATGCATCTTTATCTGATTGTAGCCAGAGAATCCATCCATGAATGTCATTCGCTCAAACCCACAGGTGTTGTCAATCATCACCTCTGGTATGGGGAGCGGGAATTCATCTTTAGGGCATGCATTATTCAGGTCCCTGTAGTCAATACAGACCCTTATCTGCCCATTTTTCTTTGTCACGGGGACGATGTTGGCCAACCATTCAGGATGTTGTTCCTCGTGGATGAAGCCAACGTTATTGAGTTTTTGAACTTCTTGTTTGATTTTTTCCATCACATCAGCACAGAATCTTCTTTGGCCTTGTTTGACAGGCTTGATATCTTTTTGTAAATTGAGTTTGTGAACTGCTATCTTGGGGTCTAAGCCAGGTATTTCAGCGTAAGACCATGCAAAACAATCAACAAACTCACGAAGAAAAGTGATATACTCGGGTAACTCATCATCCTTTATATTCTTACTTATGAATACAGGACGTGGGTTATCAGGTGTCCCTAAGTCTATCTTTTTAACAGGATCTTTTGTTGGAAGATTTGAAGGTGGTTCCTCCACAATGTTTTCGGAGGCTTCCAACTCATCAAGGCCTTCTGGAGTTCCAAAGGCATTTACAGACCAAGGCTCTGCTTTTGTCCACAGGTCTTCTTGATCTGTACTCTTCTCAAGACTTGCAATGAGATGATCCCAATCACTTATTGAAACTGGGTCAAAGTAGGGTACTTCTTTTGGAGACGATGGTTCTTCTGGGTCAGAAAACCGCGTGTCTGTGTCATCGGACAATTCCTCTTCATCGTCAGAGAAATCATACCAATTGGAGAAGCTGCCTGGATCCTTGATGGGTGATTCCTCAAAGAGATATCCAGGGAGATCAATGTCTTCATGGACACGAGATGTTGAGGTTTGGTCGGCAAAACGACTTTGTAGCCTTTGTGTCAACTGTCTCATGAGAGTGTCAAGATCATACCCCAACCCGTATGAAGACTTGTCTGTACGATGATGGAGTTTCCAATCCTTCGGTTGATTTTTGGTTAGGGTGGGTTCTAATGGTGTGAGAATACCACGGCCTTCTCCCAAACCGATTGGATTTTGAGCTTCATAGCCTATTTTCTTCATGATAGCTTGTGCCATTGGACTATACAGGGATAGCTGAGGCATACCTTTGTTTTGGAAAGGTTTAAGCGGAGAATTTGATGAAGAAGCTTCTGATCTATGGAAGAAGATTGGCTTTTCTTTTACCGAAGTTGCCGGAAGGACGAAGGAAGCAGACGTAGGATCTTCTACATCAGTAGTTATCTCCAATGGAGTAAAAGTAGGCTGAACTTGCTGAGTATCAGCTTGACTTGACGGTGTATCGTCTTCTGGTTCTAAATCCGAATCTGTATCAAGCATGATAGACACAAAGGAGACAACAAACTTGCCCCCATCCTTTTGTTTTGTCTTCTTTGCTTTGGTGGTGATTACCAAAGGCTTTGAAGATTTGAGAGAGACAACGAAGGGAGAATGACTGCTCTCTTTGAATTTGCTGGAAGGTTTATTTCCTTCTGATGATTGCTGAGGAGCCTTGCCTTTATCTTTCTGGAGATTTTCGGCAAAGGGTGTTGTTTCCTCCTCATTTTCTTCTTTTTCATCTTTATACATCTGAACATCTGCAAAATGGACGTCTTTGCCTTTGAAGGGCTTTTTATCTGCAAACACCCGATGTATTAAGCCGTCATTACCAACGAACTTAATGCACTAATGTAAAGTTGAAGGGACGACACCATTCTCGTGTATCTAGGGGCGTCCAAGAAGAATGTTGTAGCATGAAGGGGTCCTTATTGCATATACAGTGACTTCAGAAATAAGATCACCGATTTGCAATTTAAACCTGATTTTGGCGATAGGCCTTTGAGTGCTCCCATCATATCCAAAGATGGATACAGATGTGTGACTCAGCTTGCTAGGTGGAATGCCTAGTTCTTCGAGTGCCGAAGTAGAGATGAGGTTGAGTGTAGAACCTGGGTCAATCTGGACTCTGTGTATTGGCATTTCTTTGACGTACCATGTGAAGTACAAGGGTCGGTTGTGCTTTGTCTCACCTAGCAGGAGGTCATCCTTATCGAAGGCAATTGTTGCACTTGTTGCTTTTTGGACCGAGAGGCATTCAATGCTTGATCCCTCGGTTTTCTTATTTTCTCCCTTTGAGGAAGTACTTGATTTTTTGACCCTATAGTCCATTTCAATTTGTAGGACTTGTGGGACATGTTTGTCGACATCCGCATTTAGCCTTTGCAGTTCTGAAATGAGACTATCACGAGTTTGTGGAGACATTCGTAATAAGTCAAGGATGTGCAGTCGTGCAGGTATGTGTTTGAAGTGCTCAATTAAGTCGTACTTGAAAGCGTCCTTCGAACCTGCATTTTCATTATTGTTGCCAATTGGGGCATTTACAATATCTTTTCCCTAAGGATTTACATCACAAGAAGAGGGTTGGCTGTAGTTTTTGAGGTAATCCCGGCCAGAGCGGGTACCTTTACCAACTTCGAGAGCTTCTAGAGAAGGGTCTCCTTTTGGAAGATCACTCTCAGGATCAAGGGGTTCATCCTTGTCATTTGTTGAAGACGTCTTTGTAGCAACATTGCCATCCTCAATGATCGTGTTGCATGGAGCATTTTCCGGGAACAAGTCCTGAACAGCATCCAGCAACTTTTCTTCTCGATTGAGTAATTCATCAGGTATCTGGGACCAATTGATCGTATTTTCATTAAAGAAGACTTCATTTGCAAGAGATTCTTTAAGATGATCAGTCGAAAGAGGCTTGAGCTCCGACGTCACAGTTTCAGGAGACGAAGGCTGAGAAGATGATATTTTTGTGGAAGCCACCCGAGTAGATGTAGCTCTAGAAGATATGCTGCCGGACGTATTTTGAGAATCTGAGGCCTCGGTAGACGAAGCTTCAGAGGCACCATCATCATAAACCATTGCATTGCAAGCAAACTCGATAGGAGATGCCTCTAGAAATTACTGCTGAGATTCAGACTTGTCTTCAGATGTAAGAGGATCATCAATCCAGCAGTTGTCTTCATTTTCCGGGGTTACTGGAGATGTTTGTAAATTTTTCGGGACTTCCGGTTCTAGATTTTGACAAAGCTCATTGATGCGATCCTACTCCCGCTCTATGGCAAGACGTTGCAAGATTCTTGCATATTCTTCGAGATCGGGCATATGAGCCAAATCTTCTTTGTCATCTGCTCCTTGTGGCTTATTAATATCGGGTTCCACTGGAGCGCTGGCAGGTGCTGGGTCAACAACATTTTCTTGAATAGCCTCTTGGTCTTCTTCATTATCAGACCAAGATCCTTGCGGCTGTAATGGGTTATACCAGATTACTAGCATAAGATGAGATTCGGGAATCCATTCCTCATCGGAGAGGTATTCTCCTGTTTCAAGGGATTCCTCCCACTCATCGGTATCACTGGCAGTATCACTGGACTCATACCCATCCACGGAGAATCCAACTACCGAGTTACAAGAGTGTGGTGCCCCCTACATAGCTTCATTTCTTAGCTGTAGTGGCATAAAATCATGAAGGGTGAATTTTCTTACCACCTTTAAAGTGTTGGAAATGGACTCCTCTGTTGCCCCCAGTGAAGCAATAGAAGAGGTCTCTGCCTTTTCTAGGACTTCTTGTTTTTGTTGAGCCTTCTCCTATTGTTTAAGCTTGCGGAGTTGTTTTTTGGCTTGCCTTCGCTATTGAGCAATAGGCTTTGTCTTGACGATCTCCCAATTTTCATCTTCAAGGAGATCGGGATGCACCCATATAGGTTATCCGTATGGTGTTGGATAAGGAACCAACTTTTGGGACGTTTGAGTTATTTTTATCACCTTGAAGGAAGTAGTGATCTTCTCCTTTGGTAATTTTGAAGTTTGTCCACATGACACCATGTTGATGAAGGCGGACCCATAGTTTTTGTCAAAGGTAATGACTCTGTTTTTCCACACCTCGTTGATCTTCTCTCTCACAATGAAGCATTGATTGAGAGGATGCGAGACCATCTGGTGGTATGAACAATACCGAGGATCATTGGTTTTGCCAACGTCTCCCGGTCTTTTGGACTCAGGCAAAGTAAGTTTGCCATTTGCTAAAAGAACCGCAAAGATTTCTTCAACATCTTCATCGCACGGGTATTTTTTATCTACTCATTCTCTGAAGGCATCAGAGAGTTCAGGTTTCTTACCTGCTGCCTTGTTTTCATTTTTCTTTGGTGGCTGAGGAGCTGACTTGGTTTGCACGTTGAGGATCTCTTTTTTCTTTGGTTTCGAGGTCGAGATGGCAATCGGCTCTTTCTTTGATGATTTCTGACTATTGAGGTCTTTGATCACCATTTCAGCCTCCATAGCTGCTTCTAGGAGTTCTCCCAGGTTGTTTGATTTGTTACAGATAATCGTGGAGCAGATCCTTCCTCTCATGTTATTACGACAGATGTCGACCAGCGACGCTTGTGGCAGTACATCTGAACACTTGTACGCTATCACCTTCCACTTGTGAATGAAGTCGTATGTTGACTCATTCTCTCCTTGTTTTAAGCTACAGAGCAGTGCCATAGTAACAGGATGATCTTCACCTTTGAAGTGGGTTAGGAAGTGTGTCTCCAGCATGGCTCAGTTTTGGATGGAGTCTTCCGGCAGAGTGGAGTACCAATCAAAGTCCGTACCTTTTAGGGTACTTGCGAAGAGACGGATCTTGAGGGCATCTTGATCCACGATAGCTCCTATCAGGATCTTGAAGTGGATAACGTGCTGTTTGGCTGAACCTTTCCCCATATATGTCTGGAGAGTGGGTTGTTTGAATTTTGCAGGAAACGGAACCGAGTCCATCCATAAGGGATATGGTGGCTTGATCCCATGTTCTTTAAGTGTATCCTCTTCTTTTGCTTTGGCGAGGATATCGTCAACGTCCTTTTTGGTAAGGGCGCATGACTTATTGTTTGAATTTTCTTGACGCTGAAAAGCGAGAAGAAGGTTTTCCATCAGAGTCTCAATCCTCTGCTGACCTTGCTACAATTACTGGATGCGTGCGGTCACGTCATCATGCGGTGGAGGCTGTTCAGTATTTGCAACCAGGACGTTCATCCTCCGAGAGTCGAATGAGGATATCGTCTTGGTGACTGAGCTGGAGCTCATTATTTTGGATGAAGAGTCCGAGGAGTGGTTACTCCGATGTCCTTGGCTTGAAGGAGCGGGAGAATCCTCCTGATGTCTTCACGTACGGGAGACGCTGCTAGTCACCGGTTGTCTGACATGGATTTTGGTTGCCGACTTCTGTCGTTTTCTGGTTTTGCCAACCATAAGGACAACAACAACTTGGTTGGGTCTTTCTTTTTCGACCCATTTTTGAGAGACCTGAAGTTTAGGATGCTGGGTCCTTTGCTTCTCTAGTCTCTTTTGTCAATATGCCACGCAGCGACGTATACGACGAGCAATTTGAGCTTCGGTCGGCTCTGGATGGGCTTTGGCAATGAAGGATGTACTCTCTCGAGCAAAGCAACCGAGCCTATCTTTTTTTAAGCTAGGCATGGACAGTATCCGGACGCAGTCCTTTACCTGTCGCAGCGAAGCTTTGAATTTGGCGAGTTCGGTCCCTGTTGAGATGAAGGGTCGAGTTGCAGGAGTGTAGGCCTTAGCAGGTTCTTGCAGAGGCCTGGTGATGCATGACTTGAGTTTGGGCTTGTTGGAGTAAGCCGACTCATGCTGGGTTGATTTGTTTGTTTTATGGAGGGTAAGCTTCTCCTTTTCATGTAAGAGAGAGGGTAGAACCGGTTCTCCTAGAGAGGGGCCAGGTGTTAGGGATTTTGTATATTGCAATTTGATGGATGCATTATCATTTTAATCATCATTTGAATTTTCACACATGCATTGATTTAGAAAATCTTGAAATCTTGATTTACACATGCATTGTTTTTTAGACTCGTAGAACTATTGATTTATGCATGTTTTGTTTTTAATCTTGGATGCATTTAATTTGAAAAAGAAGTTTTATGAATCAAGCTAGCCTTTGTTTTAAATCTTTCAAATCATTTTAGGCTTTTATGTTTCATGATTTTAAAGCACTTAGATTGAATTAAAATCATGTTTCCAAGCTTGATTTAATGGCCCAAAAGTCCCCACAAGAAAAATCTTTGAAATATGCATTTTTGGGGAATTTGGTCCCTGGGCCCAGGTCGACCTGCAGTGTGCTCGGTCGACCGAGCCCATGGACCCGGTCGACCGCGCACACTGCGGGTCGACCGAGAAAAGAGCCGTTGGGCTACCTTTCAAACGGTCAGATTTTTG
>QPKB01000009.1:15438836-15451979 GCA_003546025.1 Camphora micrantha | reverse complement strand
CTGGCCTTGCAGATCTTTGGGACCTTCTTTGTTTTGGAGAAGGTCTTGGAGACCAAGTCTTGAGGTAGACCTGGTTTCTTGCAGCTGAGGTTTCGCGGGTTGTCGCGGGCTTCAGTCTTCTTGGCGGTTGCCCTTGGTGTCACGGTAGTGACGCGCCCAGGGGCGGTTCTCTGCTTCTTGGCAGGAGTTGTTTCTTCTGCGGGAAGTGGGAAAGGTCCCAGCGACCCGAAGACGATGGACCGGGGAGAGGAGGTCGACCCGGTGTCCTGTGTGTTAGCTCGAAGGAAGTGACACTTCGTCGCTGGCGAGGCGCTTAGGAGCGCGTTTGGTTGTTGTTTCTCTTGAAGCGAATCATCTGGTACGTTGTTTTCGTCTCGAGGTGATTGTCAACTGAAGCTGCCATGTTAGTTTTGTTGACCAAAAACACTTTCTGAAACAAGACGGATTCCATTATAATCACAAGATGTGGTGGATCATAAATGGAAATAAACTATGGTTTTTTCTTTCAATTTGCTGCGAGGGAACAGAGGCCCGGCCAAGCAAGATGCAGAAAGGCAAAAAGCCATAGAGTATCAATTGTTCTAAACGCAGTATGAAAGGCTCAGAGTGAGCGTTCCAGTGACTGCTAGAAGCAATTGTGACCTTAATTCAGATTACCGAGGAGCGAGCTCACTCGAGGTAAAATGATATAAGGTGGGGAGTACAAATGTGTCGGTCACGAATACAGTAGACCCAAGAGGGCGTACTAGCACCGCTAGGCACAGATGTTGTAAATCGCATCCTTGAAATGGACACGAGATGGGATTTTTGAAAGGTCAAGGTTGGGTTCATAAAGGAGAGCAAATGGCACTCCGATCCGAAAACGTGCTCAACATTTCTGCGAGCACAGAGTCCGAAAGGGAAATAACCAGAATTTCTCGAATCTGGACCCAACAATGACGGAAGTTTTTTTTTTTTGAAAGGTCAGGATCAGATTCATCAAAGAGAGCAAATGATGTTCCAACCCAAACACGTGCTCAACATTTCTGCAAGCACAGTACTCCGAGGAGGAAGAGGTCAAGATTTCTCGACTTTGAACCCAAACGTGACAGAAGTTTTTTTTTTTTGATTTTTTTTTAGAGTCAGTATCGGATTCATCAAGGAGAGCAAATGATGTTCCAATCCAAACACGTGCTCAAAAAAATCAAGATTTCTCAAATTTGAACCAAAAATCGACGAATTTTTTTTTATTTTTTTTTTAGGGTTTGAGAATACATCGAGTTCTCACGATTCGTTCTTATGAAACCAATGTTGATAGATCAGCCCCCAGGTAAGGGAAGGATTACTTAATGAACCCGTTTGGAGGACCCTTACCTAGAACAACCTAGCTGTCTCCAAACTCTGGACAAGGCTTTTCTTAGGTCAACTTCGATCAAAGAACGCAATCGGTAAAACTTTCGTGTTCTCAAATGCTCCCCCCTTTTTTTTTATGGACTCATCAGAGAGAGCGAATGGTCCGTTCCCAGTCTGAACAGGGGCTCAAACAATTTCTGCGAGCCCTAAGTCAGAAAGGAAAAGAAAACCAAAATTTCTCAAATTTGGATCCAAAAGAGAGAAGATTTTTTTTTTTGAAAATCTGACAAGTTTGAAATCAGATTTTTTTTTGAACTCATCAAAGAGAGCAAATGGTCCCTTTCCCAATCTAAAAACGTGCTCAAACATTTCTGCGGGCACTGAGTCCAAAAGGGAGGAGATCGAGATTTCTCAGATCTGAATTCAAAGAACAAGAGAAGATTTTTTTTTTTTTGAGAAGGAGAAAGAATGGAAATAGACTTAAAGAATTTCCAAAACAAAAAAATCCCATCTCATGTGTTTTTTTGTAAGATTCAATATTGGCCACCAACTAGAAAGGTGCCAAAGAATCTAAGTTCATGTTCTCAAATGAACGTGTCCCACCAGGTGTGCCAGCTTGATGGACCCGATTCCTCCCTCTCTCCCGCTGCCTCCGTCCCGGGTTTTTCGGGGTACGGCGGAGGGGAGGAGAAGAAAAAGATAAAGGGTATCAACATCTTTCTTTTTTTTGTACGGGTATGCCAATTTCACTTTTCTACTTGGAATTTAGGAATGGTGATCCGAAGATCCACCTTCACAAGTAGAAAGGGGAAATGAAACTTTTTCTAGTTTCTATTGCACGCATATTTTAAGAAAAGAGACAAAAGGTTTTTTTTTTTTAATGCCGTGAAAGGCGATTTCATTTGTTTGCCGTGAAAGGCGATTTTGCCGTAAAAGGCGATTTACAAGTCTTATCCATTATGAAAGACAAGAGTTGTGATTTTTGTCTCTAAAAGAAAAATAAAGTACAATAGAAATCAAGAAAAGGAATCTGACTTCTCATTCGATTGTGGGGACACGTTCAGATCGACGGTCGCGAGTCATGTATGGGCTCCTCCATCGTCCATGCAGATGAGAACACGATGCTTGGATTCTTGGCTTGGCTTTCTAACCTCAAATTTTTAAAAGATAAAGACCAAGAGAAGGTCTTATATCCGATAAAAAGCTAAGTAAACGGGCTGAAAAGCCACGTTTTAGCCATGCTGGTAAAGGAAGGGAGGTCCTTGGGGGGGGTGGCCCCCCAAGGGTGCTTCAATCACCTTTTGGTGGTCTTTGCAGCAGGGTTGCAGGGCCTCTGGATTTTTTGTCTTCTTCGGGGGGAGAGCGAGAGCTAGATCCTTTCCCTTTGGAATGCCCTCCTATTTATAGGCCTTTGGTAGCCATTTAGGAGGGTTTATGAGCATTGAATGCATTAATACTCATAATGGGAGGAGTTACAAGTTTTTAAATTACTTGTTTTGTAACTCCTTTTTCCTTGAATCTGATTGGCCGATGGAGAATAATGAGCCTTTAATTGCTTTTAATCCCCATCATGGGAGGAGTTTCATGGCTTTAATGCCATAAATCCTTTGACTTGTAACTCCCCTTTGCTTGCTTTTGATTGGGCCGTCCAAAATAATGAGTTAATGACCGCATTAACTTGTCATAAAACGGGTCATTTAACCTCATTAATTGGTCGCCAAGTCGCTCGAAGAGTCGCGGGCCGCGCCACGTCTTTTGGAATTCTTCTTGCGATGACCGCCAGTGGATCCACACGTTGTTTGATGTCGGATGGCGATGCAATTTCAGACATTGATTAATGTCAACGTGCCGGCAACATCTGTCCTGTCGATTTCACGATCGGGTGGGCAGAAAGTGTGCTTTCTTTGTCGGCCGGTTAGAGATTTCGAGGCATCTAATGATCATCCAATGATTTCGGCGGCGAATCCGTGATGTTGACGAAGATCGACGGATTTCATGCACGAAAAATCAGATTTTGAAAAAATCACAAGGGCCAATCAACTCGAAACGCGAAAAGGACCCGAAAAAAGGTCTTCCGGCGATTTTTTGGGTCGCCGGAATTCCATGGTCGCCGGCGACCATGGGCCAAGGTCGCCGGCGACCATGGGCTTTGGGCCCATTTCTCGGCCGCCGTTTGGTCGCTTTTTCTTCCCCGTTTTTCGATCTTTTTTCATTCTTTTTTCTTCTGTATTTTTCCTGACATTTCCCCTCATTTATTGGCCTGATTTTCTTGAAGAAAACCCGACGAAAAGCCACGCAAATCAGAGCACAAAGTTTCCTATTTTTCTGGAAAGCCGAAGACTTTGTTGTGCGGTATTGCCGATTTTTTGTCAAGCATTGAAACTAGGCCAAACGATGTCGGAATGACCTGAAATTTGACGTGGAGCTTCTTGAGTAGTAGATAGGACCAACCATAGGCTTTGGTTTGCGTTTTGAAGCCGTTTGGGGTCCCGCAAATGCTCGCCTTGATTTCACCTCGAGGAAAATGCCGAGCTTTGAAACTAGGCCAAACGATGTCTGTTTGACCTAAAACTTGACAGGGGACCTATTGGAGTCATTTTGAGATAATCCATTAGCTCCAATTTGGATGCCATGATTCCGGGGTGCTCCGCCGCCGGTAAGCCTGTTTTTGCTTCCCGAGAGCTGATGAAGGGTCAAACGTTGTCCGTTTGACTTGAAATTTGGCATGGGGCCTTTTGGAGGTATTCTGAGACCATCCGTAGGTTCTGATCGAAGTTTTGAAGTCTTCGACACTGTCGCTGCCGGGAGCTCCTGTCTGGCTGTCGGAGGAGTGAAGTTAGGCTAACTGATGTTGAAATGACCCGAAACTTCATGTGTACCCCTCTTTTGGTTGCTTTGAAGGATCTTGCAGTTTTTGTTTGATTCTGACAAGATCTGGTGCTTGAAGTGGCGCCTTCCTATTTATGGCAGGATGTGGCTCCATGTAGCTTTTGGTGTTGAAGGGACATAACGACATTTTTGGTGTCAACAAATGCCATAAATCACCCCATGGCTACCAAAAGCCTATAAAAAGGGGGTCATTCCAAGAAGAGTATAAGAGAAAATCCAAAAATCAGAGAGACGTATACGCAAGTAAGAGAGGGAGAAATCCTAAAAAAAATCCTGCTACTCTGTTGCAACAAACACCACAAGGTGATCAAAGTCCCTTGGGGGGCCACCCCCCAAGGCAAGACCCTTTCCTCTTTTATCCAACATGGCATAAACGCGGCTTTTTAGCCCATCTACTCGGTTTTTTATTGGATATATGACCTTCCCTTGGTCTTTATCCTCTAAAAATTTGAGGTTAGAGCCAAGCCAAAAAGAATCAAAGCATCACATGTTCTCATCTGAAGGACGGCGGCGAAGCCCATACACGACTTGCGACCGTCGATCTGAACGTGTCCTTACAATCTCCTGAGAAGTTAAACCCATTTTCTTCCTTTTCTATTGTATTCTGTATTTTTTTTAAAAGAGACAAAAAAATCATAATTCGTGTCTTTCATTATTGATTAGATTTGTAAATCGCCTTTCACGGCAAACAAACAAAAAAACCGCCTTTCATGACAAACAAAATGAAATCGCCTTTCACGGCATTTAAAAAAATTTGTTTCTCTTTCTCTAAAATATATGTGCAATGGAAAGTTAGAAAAAAGAGTTGATTTTCTTTCTACTTGTGAAGGTGAATCTCTGTATCACTACTTCAAATTCTAAGTAGAATAGAAAATCTGGCATACCCGTACAAAAAATGTTGATGCCCGCTTTTCCTCCTCCGGCAGCCCCGGGGCGGAAGGAGAGGAAGAAAGGCCAGGTCCATCAAGTTGGCATACCCGGTGGGACACGTTCATTTGAGAACGTGATGCTCAAATTCTTTGGCTTCTTTTTAGTTGGTGGCCTATGTTGGATCTTGCATTCAAAAAAGAAAGAACATGAGATGGGATTTCTTTTGGAAATTTCTATTTTGAGTTTATTTCCACTCTTTCTCATCTCGCAAAAAAAAAAAAAAAAAAAAGAAATTTGATTTCTCGTGGATTCATTTTTGAGAAATTTTGATCTTCTCCTCTTCAAATTTGATAGCTCACAAAAATGTTTGTAGCTACTGTTCGTATTGGGAAATGAGCCATCTTTTCTCTTTGATGAGTCCGATAGAAATTTAAAAAAAAATCTCATTTCTAATTCTTTAAAAAAAAATCAGTTGTCTCTCTTTTGGAATCAAATTTGAGAAACTTTGGTTTCTTCCTTTTCAGACAATGGCTCGCGGCCAACGTTTGGATTTGAAGGAGCCATTCATTCTCTTTGATGAATCCATTAGAAATCTTTCAAAAAAAAAGTTTAAAAAAAAACACTAAGGTTGCACTAGTTGCGTTCTTTGACCAAAGTAGATCTAAGAAAAGCCTTGTCTAGAGTGTGGAGGCAGCTAGACTGTTCGAGGCAAGGGTCCTCCAAACGGGTTCATTAAGTAATCCTACCCTTACCTGGGGGCTGATTTATTTACTAAGGTTTCATAAGACCAAATTGGAAACCTATGTGTATCCTTAAAAAAAAAAATCTCTAAAAAAAATTATATACCTTAAAAGAAAAAAGAAAAACTTCCGTCACTTTTGAGTTCAGATTTGAGAAATCTTGGTTCATTCCCTTTCGGATTTAGCACTCGCAGAAATGTTTGAGCCTATGTTCGGATTGGAACACCATTTACTCTCTTTGATGAATTCGATCTTGACCTTTCAAAAAAAAATAAAAAACCTTCCATCACTTTTGAGTTCAGATTTGAGAAATCTTGGTTCATTCCCTTTCAGATTTAGCGCTTGTAGAAATGTTTGATCCTATGTTCGGATTGGAGCACCATTTACTCTCTTTGATGAATTCAATCTTGACCTTTCAAAAAAAAAAAAAACTTCCATCACTTTTGAGTTCAGATTTGAGAAATCTTGGTTAATTCATTCCCTTTCGGATTTAGCGCTCGTAGAAATGTTTGATCCTATGTTCAGATTGGAACACCATGTACTCCCTTTGATGAAATTGATCTTGACCTTCAAAAAAAAAAACAAAAGAAAAACTTCCGTCACTTTTGGGTTCACATTGAAGAAATATTGGTTCCTTCCCTTTCGGACTCAGTGCTCACAGAAATGTTTGAGCCTCTGTTCGGATTGGAATACCATTTGCTCCCCTTTATGAATCCAATCTTGACCTTTCAAAAAGAAAATCCCATCTCGTGTCCTTTTCGAGGATGCAATTTACAACATTTGTGCCTAGCGTTGCTAGTATGCCCTTTCGGGTCTACTGTATTCGCGACCGACACATTTGTATCTCCAACCTTATATCATCTTACCTCAAGTGAGCCTTGCTTCTCGGTAATTTGAATTAAGGTCTACAATGTTAGGATTTTTGTATGTTGCTAATTTTATGGAAGCACTATCATTATCAGTCAACTGATCACACACCCATTCATCATAGTTTGGACCTTGAAATATGGACCTTAGACTTGAAAATGCTTTTGATTTTCAAAGACTTCATCCTGCATGTTTTAGAACTTAAAATGTATTTTCGAAAGCCTAGTTCTTCATGCATGGTTTTGAAAAAATCAAGTTTGACATCGAGGTTCATGTTTTGCATACATATCTCATTTTTTAGAATCATTTTAGTATGCATAAATCGTATTGGCCTGGAGTTCATGTTTTCATATAACATTTTTTCAAAAATCTGAAGGAACTCCTCTCAGGCTTGTGTACCTGGTCGACCGCGTCATGCTCCAGGTCGACTGGGTAAACTAAAACAGTTTCTCAAAAAATCTAAAGGAATTCCTCAGAGGCCTGTGTACCCGGTCGACCGAGTCCTGCTCCCGGTCGACCGAGCAAGTAGCCGTTGGCCAATATGACCGTTGGACCCGGTCGACCGCATGGTTATGGGGTCGACCAAGCCAACTAGCCGTTGGACTGTTTTCTGTATAAAAGTCCATTTCATTCCCTTCTTTCACGAGGCTTGTTGGGTAAAATCTTGGAACCATATTGAAGCCTAAAGAAGAGGAATAAGCTAGGAAAGCTAGAGGCCATTTGGAAATCAAAATGTTTGAGATTTAAAAGGTATATCTTTCAAGTTTATTTTTGATTTTCATTCCATTTAAAATCATGCATGTTTAATTCTTAGTAATCTCATATTTGCATGATTTCTGGCTTTATTTGAGATGTTTTGCAAACACAATATCACTTTGGAATATTAGATTGTTTTGCAAACATTCTTGTCTCAATCACATGTGTTTTTAATCTTTAAACTTCATACAACTTGTGTAGCATGTCTTTCCAAGTTGTTTGAATTCTTCATGTGATTAAGCTTACAACTTTAATCATCTTTTTCAGTGCTTAGATTTTCAAATGCATCAAGCATTCATTTGAGAGCTTCCTTTTAGAAAATGATTAAAGTAAACATTCATACACCTTGAGCACACACCTTTGCTAATTGATTGTGTATGTTTGAATCTTGATTTAAACTTTCATATCAGCCTATTAAGAGGCAAATGTATTGAGCTAAAATTGTATCTCCTTGAGTGTTTGTGTAGACACTTCTTTGAGAGAAATCTTTCTATTTGTAAAGGTTATTGCTTAGCCTAAGAAAAACACATTGTAGAGGTTATTGCTTAGCCTTTGAAAAGTATCTTGTAAAGGTTATTGCTTAACCTAGAAAAGCACATTGATAGGTTGTTGTTTGGCCTAGAAAAACATCGTTGTAAAGGTTATTGCTTAGCCTTTTGAAAAGCATAAATAGTGGAAATCCAGTGGGGTGTTTGATCACAAGCCGATAGTGGATGTAGGCATTGAGGCCAAACCACTATAAATCTTTGTGTGATGATGTATGCTTGTGGTGATTACTTTCGTTAGCTTCTGCATCTTTTTTGATAAATCATTACTTGTGATTAGTTGTTTTTTAAAGAAATTAAAATTTGGCATAATTAGTCATTATTTGTAGATCACCCTATTCACCCCCCCCCCCTCTAGGGTTAGGATCCCAGACTTTCATACAATTGCTTCTAGCAGTCACTGGAACGCTCACCCTGAGCCTACCATACTTGCAATTAGAACAATTATACTCTCTACGGCTTTTTGCCTTCATCTTGCGTGGGCTGGGGCCACGTCCCCTCAAGCGATTTGAAAAGACAAAACCATAGTTTTATGATCACCGTATTCATGTGATTACTAATGGATGTGGTCTTGTTTCTGAAGTTTTCCAAAAAAAAAAACTACCAATGGCAGCTTCATTGACCATCACCTTCGATGAGAACAAATACCAACTTCTACTTCAAGAGAAGTAAAACAAGCGCACTCGCAAGCATACTGGCAACTGCCGAAGCGTCATCTTCCGCGACAACTCTCAAAACACCGGGTCGACCTCTACTCCTAGGACCATAGTCTTCGGGTCACTGGGACCATTCTCACTCCCCACAGAAGAAACTGTACCTACCAAAAAGCAGAAAACCGCCCCGCAACGTGTCACCGTTGTAACACCAAGGGCGAACTTAAAGAAGCCCGAAGCCCGTGGCAACCCCACGAAGCCTCAACTTGCAAAGAACCAGGTCTGCCCCAAGACGTGGTCCCCAAGACCTTCACCAAAACAAAGGAGGTCACGAACATCTACAAAGCCAGCGTACCTGGTGAAAGTCCGGGATCCTAACCCTAGAGGGGGGGGGGTGAATAGGGTGATCTACACTTAATGAATAATTATAGCCAATTTTAATTTCTTAACAATCAACTAGTCACATGTGATGATTAACATACAATACGCGGAAGCTTAAACAAAACAATCACCACAAAGCAAACACCACTACACAAGGATTTATAGTGGTTCGGCCTCAATGCCTACATCCACTACCGGCTTGTGATCCAACACCCCACCGGATTTCCACTATTTATGCTTTTGAAAAAGGCTAAGCAATAGCCTCTACAATATGCTTTCCAAGGCTAAGCAATAACCTAACAATGTTATTTTTCTAGGCTTAACAACAACCTATACAAGATGCTTTTCTAGGCTAAGCAATAACCTTTACAATAAAGAGATTTTCTCTTAAGGTAGTGTCTTCACAAAACACTCTAAGAGAATACAGTTAAGCTCAATTACAATGCCTCTTAATTAGGCAGATATGAAACTGAAAATCTAACTCACACAAACACTATATGAATGCAAAGGTGTATGTTCATGATGTGTGTGTGTGTGATAACTTCAATCAAGTTAAAATGAAGGCTTAATTAAAGTATGCTTAATGCATTTTAAAGTTTAAAGCACGCAAAGATTTGATTGAAGTGAAATGCAACTCACATGTATAAAATACTAACTTGTTGATGATATGAAAATCAAAAGCTCACAAGTTGTATGAAATTAATTATGTCTAAACATGTGATGCATGTGCAATGTTGTTTTCAAAACCAAAAGTTTAACTAAAGTTTAAATGAATGAAAATAACAATAGGATTTAACCAAGTAAATGAAACATGTTATAAAAGAAATCAAAGGATTTGACAAAACATGTTTTGTAAAGTTTTAAAACAAACTTGGTTTGAAATCAAGGGTGAAGAATCCAATCCAACTTAAATCAAAGATTAAGAGAAGTGATGGATTCAACACATCATAGTTAACATGCTAAAATTAATTTACCAATAATTTAAACAAGGCATGAAACATATGATAATGAAAAGTAAAACTTACTTAGAGATTTAACTTCATTAATCCAAGATTTAGCTTTCCATTAGACCCCTTGATCTCTCTTAGTTCATCCCCTTTCTTTTGTCTCCAAACACCTCAAGGAAGACTAAAATGTTCAACACTTTTTCAAAGGAATGAACCTCATTTTATACTCAAAAATTGAGTTCTGGTGTGTCCCTGGTCGACCCCCAATGTACCCCGGTCAACCTCGCCTTAATGGTCAAAAATCTGACCGTTTGAAAAGGTAGCCCAACGGCTCTTTTCTCGGTCGACCCGCAGTGTGCGCGGTCGACCGGGTCCATGGGCTCGGTCGACCGAGCACACTGCAGGTCGACCTGGGCCCAGGGACCAAATTCCCCAAAAATGCATATTTCAAAGATTTTTCTTGTGGGGACTTTTGGGCCATTAAATCAAGCTTGGAAACATGATTTTAATTCAATCTAAGTGCTTTTAAAATCATGAAACATAAAAGCCTAAAATGATTTGAAAGATTTAAAACAAAGGCTAGCTTGATTCATAAAACTTCTTTTTCAAATTAAATGCATCCAAGATTAAAAACAAAACATGCATAAATCAATAGTTCTACGAGTCTAAAAAACAATGCATGTGTAAATCAAGATTTCAAGATTTTCTAAATCAATGCATGTGTGAAAATTCAAATGATGATTAAAATGATAATGCATCCATCAAATTGCAATATACAAAATCCCTAACACCTGGCCCCTCTCTAGGAGAACCGGTTCTACCCTCTCTCTTACATGAAAAGGAGAAGCTTACCCTCCATAAAACAAACAAATCAACCCAGCATGAGTCGGCTTACTCCAACAAGCCCAAACTCAAGTCATGCATCACCAGGCCTCTGCAAGAACCTGCTAAGGCCTACACTCCTGCAACTCGACCCTTCATCTCAACAGGGACCGAACTCGCCAAATTCAAAGCTTCGCTGCGACAGGTAAAGGACTGCGTCCGGATACTGTCCATGCCTAGCTTAAAAAAAGATAGGCTCGGTTGCTTTGCTCGAGAGAGTACATCCTTCATTGCCAAAGCCCATCCAGAGCCGACCGAAGCTCAAATTGCTCGTCGTATACGTCGCTGCGTGGCATATTGACAAAAGAGACTAGAGAAGCAAAGGACCCAGCATCCTAAACTTCAGGTCTCTCAAAAATGGGTCGAAAAAGAAAGACCCAACCAAGTTGTTGTTGTCCTTATGGTTGGCAAAACCAGAAAACGACAGAAGTCGGCAACCAAAATCCATGTCAGACAACCGGTGACTAGCAGCGTCTCCCGTACGTGAAGACATCAGGAGGATTCTCCCGCTCCTTCAAGCCAAGGACATCGGAGTAACCACTCCTCGGACTCTTCATCCAAAATAATGAGCTCCAGCTCAGTCACCAAGACGATATCCTCATTCGACTCTCGGAGGATGAACGTCCTGGTTGCAAATACTGAACAGCCTCCACCGCATGATGACGTGACCGCACGCATCCAGTAATTGTAGCAAGGTCAGCAGAGGATTGAGACTCTGATGGAAAACCTTCTTCTCGCTTTTCAGCGTCAAGAAAATTCAAACAATAAGTCATGCGCCCTTACCAAAAAGGACGTTGACGATATCCTCGCCAAAGCAAAAGAAGAGGATACACTTAAAGAACATGGGATCAAGCCACCATATCCCTTATGGATGGACTCGGTTCCGTTTCCTGCAAAATTCAAACAACCCACTCTCCAGACATATATGGGGAAAGGTTCAGCCAAACAGCACGTTATCCACTTCAAGATCCTGATAGGAGCTATCGTGGATCAAGATGCCCTCAAGATCCGTCTCTTCGCAAGTACCCTAAAAGGTACGGACTTTGATTGGTACTCCACTCTGCCGGAAGACTCCATCCAAAACTGAGCCATGCTGGAGACACACTTCCTAACCCACTTCAAAGGTGAAGATCATCCTGTTACTATGGCACTGCTCTGTAGCTTAAAACAAGGAGAGAATGAGTCAACATACGGCTTCATTCACAAGTGGAAGGTGATAGCGTACAAGTGTTCAGATGTACTGCCACAAGCGTCGCTGGTCGACATCTGTCGTAATAACATGAGAGGAAGGATCTGCTCCACGATTATCTGTAACAAATCAAAAAACCTGGGAGAACTCCTAGAAGCAGCTATGGAGGCTGAAATGGTGATCAAAGACCTCAATAGTCAGAAATCATCAAAGAAAGAGCCGATTGCCATCTCGACCTCGAAACCAAAGAAAAAAGAGATCCTCAACGTGCAAACCAAGTCAGCTCCTCAGCCACCAAAGAAAAATGAAAACAAGGCAGCAGGTAAGAAACCTGAACTCTCTGATGCCTTCAGAGAATGAGTAGATAAAAAATACCCGTGCGATGAAGATGTTGAAGAAATCTTTGCGGTTCTTTTAGCAAATGGCAAACTTACTTTGCCTGAGTCCAAAAGACCGGGAGACGTTGGCAAAACCAATGATCCTCGGTATTGTTCATACCACCAGATGGTCTCGCATCCTCTCAATCAATGCTTCATTGTGAGAGAGAAGATCAACGAGGTGTGGAAAAACAGAGTCATTACCTTTGACAAAAACTATGGGTCCGCCTTCATCAACATGGTGTCATGTGGACAAACTTCAAAATTACCAAAGGAGAAGATCACTACTTCCTTCAAGGTGATAAAAATAACTCGAACGTCCCAAAAGTTGGTTCCTTATCCAACACCATACGGATAACCTATATGGGTGCATCCCGATCTCCTTGAAGATGAAAATTGGGAGATCGTCAAGACAAAGCCTATTGCTCAATAGCGAAGGCAAGCCAAAAAACAACTCCGCAAGCTTAAACAATAGGAGAAGGCTCAACAAAAACAAGAAGTCCTAGAAAAGGCAGAGACCTCTTCTATTGCTTCACTGGGGGCAACAGAGGAGTCCATTTCCAACACTTTAAAGGTGGTAAGAAAATTCACCCTTCATGATTTTATGCCACTACAGCTAAGAAATGAAGCTATGCAGGGGGCACCACACTCTTGTAACTCGGTAGTTGGATTCTCCGTGGATGGGTATGAGTCCAGTGATACTGCCAGTGATACC
>QPKB01000009.1:15406012-15437836 GCA_003546025.1 Camphora micrantha | reverse complement strand
AAGGTCTTGTTGAGTTGGAAGCCTCCGAAAATATTATGGGAGGAACCACCTTCAAGTCTTCCAACAGAAGATTCTGTTCAAAAGATAGACTTGGGAACGCCAGATAGCCCACGTCCTGTATTCATAAGCAAGAATATAAAGGATGATGAGTTACCCGAGTATATCGCTTTTCTTCGTGAGTTTGTTGATTGTTTTGCATGGTCTTACGCTGAAATGCCTGGTTTAGACCCCAAAATAGCAGTTCACAAACTCAATCTACAAAAAGATATCAAGCCTGTCAAACAAGGCCAAAGAAGATTTCGTCCTGACATAATGGACAAAATTGAACAAGAAGTTCAGAAACTCAAAAACGTTGGCTTCATCCGCGAGGAACAGCATCCTGAATGGTTGGCCAACATCGTCCCAGTGACAAAGAAAAATGGGCAGATTAGGGTCTGTATTGATTATAGAGACCTGAACAATGCATGTCCTAAGATGAATTTTTCGCTCCCCATTACCGGAGTGATGATCGACAACACCTGTGGATTCGAGCGGATGCATTCATGGATGGTTTCTCGTGGGTACAATCAGATAAAAATGCATTCCTGAAGATGAAAGACACACATCATTTCGGACCCCATTTGGCGTGTATCGTTACACTGTAATGCCATTTGGTCTGAAAAATGCTGGTGCGACATATCAGAGGGCTATGATGAAGATATTCCAAGATATGCAGCATAAGACGGTCGAATGCTACGTTGATGACCTCGCCGACAAAAGCAAAAAGAAAGAAGACCATCTCAAAGATCTTCGAGAAGTCTTCCTCCGACTACGCAGGCACAAACTGCGAATGAATCCCCTAAAATGCTTCTTCGGTGTATCATCGGGTAAGTTCCTCGGATTCGTAGTTCGGAAAGCGGGAATAGAGCTTGACCCTATCAAAGTCAAGGCTATCCTGGAAATGCCATCCCCAAAAACCCTGAGACAGTTAAAAGGGCTTCAAGGAAGATTGGCATACATTCGACGGTTCATCTCCAACCTGTCAGGGAAATGCCGTCCATTCTCCCGCCTAATGAAAAAGGGCGTGGACTTTGTCTGGGATGCTGAGTGCGAAACTGCGTTCCAAGACATCAAGTCATACCTGACCAAACCTCCAGTACTGGCTACCCCCACAACTGGAAAACCATTTATCTTGTACACAAGAGCCCTCGACCACTCTTTGGGAGCTCTACTTGCACAAGGAAATCATGAGGGAAAAGAAGTTGTTCTATACTATCTCAGCCGCATGCTGGTAGGTGCAGAGCATCGCTACTCTCCAGTCGAAAAAGAATGTCTTGCAGTGATGTTTGTTGTACAAAAGCTACGTCACTATCTGCTGTCCAACACAGTATACCTGATCTCGAGGATCAACCTCCTGAAGGTCCTTGTCACAAAAGCAGGTTCCCTCAATGCCCGACTGGCAAAATGGTCTATCCTCCTGTCACAATTTGATATTAGGTATGTACCACAAAAAGCAATCAAAGGTCAAGCTCTGGCAGACTTTCTTGCAGAGCACCCGTTGCCTGAAGATTCTCCACTCAAGGATGATCTCCCAGACGAGTCAGTCTACAACGTGGAGGCTTCCTTATCAAATGCTTCCTGGGATATGTACTTCGACGGTGCAACCAGGACAAGTGAAAAAGGAAATCAAATATCAGGGATTGGCATCCTCTTTGTTAGTCCCGACAAATACATGATTCCACACGCCTTCTCGCTACTGGAACCATGTTCAAACAATGCAGCTGAGTACCATGCCCTGATTGTAGGATTGGAACTCGCCCTCGAATCCGGCATCACAGTGCTAGAAGCCTTCGGGGATTCTCAACTGATCGTCAACCAGATGAATCAGAAATTTGAAATCAGGAAGCCTGATCTGTTGCCTTACTACAACAAGGCGCAATCACTTCGGCAGAAATTTGACATCTGTCATATCACCCACATCCGTAGAGGCGAAAACATCTGTGCAGATGCCCTGGCTGGACTCGCCGCCTCTATGGCGGTCCAAGAAGGAGAACACATGCAAGTTACAGTGTGTGAGAGAAGGATTCTCCCTCCCCTCGATACACACCAAGCAGTTGCTGAGTGCCACCAACTGGTTGGAAGTCGAATCTCCATCCTCAGACCTCCGATCGGCGACTGGAGGGATCCGTTCATTGATTATATTATGTTTGGAATCCTGCCTGAAGATCCAAAAGAACGGGTAAGTGTTCAAAGACGAACCCCAAACTTCCATCTGGACATTCCTTCAAAGATGCTCTACAGAAAATCCTACAATGGAGTACTTCTACGCTGCTTATCACAACAAGAAGCCAAAGAAACTCTCAAAGAGGTGCATGCTGGTCTTTGTGGAGCTCATCAGGCTGGTCCAAAGCTCTACGATCAGATAAAAAGGTTAGGTTATTATTGGCCTACCATGGTAGCTGACGCAATGCAATTTGCTAAACGCTGCCAACAATGCCTAGTTCATGGAGACTATGTCCACATGCCTCCAGAATGGCTACATCCTACAGCAATTTCATGGCCTTTCGAAGCCTGGGGTATGGACATCGTAGGTCCTGTCTCCCCTCCGTCAAGCAAAGGTCATCGCTTCATCTTCGCCGCTACGGATTATTTCTCCAAGTAGTCAGAAGCTTTTGCGCTCAATGAAATGAAGACCTCATCAGTCCTTCAGTTCTTGCGCACCAACATCATTTGTCGCTTCGGCATACCTAAAAGATTCGTCCATGATAACGGACCACAATTCCGTGATCACAGATTCTACAGGTTCTGCGACAAATACAAAATCCAAAGTTGTCCTTCAACTCCGTACAATCCGGCGGCGAATGGACTGGCAGAGGCCTTCAACAAGGCACTCTGCAAAAATTCTCAAGAAAATGGTCTCTAGCCACAAAAGGGACTGGGGCGACAAACTATCCGAAGCTTTGTGGGCCTACCGAACCACCGTTCGAGGACCGACCCATAGCACGCCATTCTCCTTGGTCTATGGATGCGAAGCTGTTGTCCCTTTAGAGGTACAAATTCCTTCCTTAAGGGTATCTCTACAAAATGACATGACGCAAGAAAGCAATGCCAAATTAAGACTCCAAGAGCTGGACAATCTCGATGAGAGACGGCTCGAGGCACTCCAAAGCATTGAGCTCTACCAAGCACGCATGGCTGGATCTTTCGACAAAAAGGTCAGGCAACGCGCCCACAAAAAGGGTGACCTGGTTCTTGTGGTAAAAAGGCCGATGGTTTTCGCTCACAAATCCAAAGGCAAATTTGAACCAAAATGGGAGGGACCCTTCGTCATCGACCAAGTCTTCTCCAATGGCGCATACGCACTTCTAAACATGGAAGGTGACAGATGTATGCTGCCCATCAACGGCAAGTTCTTGAAGCGGTACTACCCTTGAAGACTTCCTCCACTGGGTCAAAGCAACGCCTGCAAGGCCAACGCCTATTTCTAGGTACTTGCTCGTCAAACCCACTTCTTTTGGAATTTTCACCTTTATGTTGAACTTTCAAAACAATGCTTACTTTCATCGTTTCATTGTTCAAAAGAAAATCAAAATCCAAAAATCTAAGTTTAGGAGCCTCTTCCCAAACTTAACCAAAATTTTCGATCCTTGAACCCAAAATTCTTGGTTTGAAACAAAAATCAGGACTTAGGGATTTCCACCCTAGCCCGCCTTGCCTTTTACAGCCAAAAACGGTTTTAGGTCAAAATTTACGACCCTCGTGTCTAAAAACAAAAATCAGGAAAGCGATGTCAAGTCGATACTCGCAAAAACCCATTGGAAGGATGCGAACCCCATTCGATACTTCCAAAACCTCAAAATCGCAAGGAAGCAACACCTCGTTGATACTTGCAAAATTTCAAAAATCGTGGAGACGCAACATTCCAGTTGATATCCACAACCCAAATTTCAAAAAAAAACAAAGGTTCGAAAAAACCTCAAATTTCAAAAATCGTGGGGAGGCGACATTCCATCGATACCCGCAAAACAAAATTTTTGAAGAAAAAGCAGGGAAGCGACGCTTAGTCGATACTTGCACCCAACTTCGCGAGGAAGCGACATTCCATCGATACTCGCAACCGAATGAGCAAGGAGGCGACATTCCATCGATACTTGCAATACCATTCAGCAGGGAGGCGACTCTTAGTCGATACTTGCATTCTTGAAAACCAAAAACCTGGCTTTTACGCCAAAAACTCGGCTTTTACGCCAAAAAACTCGGCTTCCACGCCAAAAATCGGCTTTCATGCCAAAAATCAAAACAAAATCTGGCTCTCATGCCAACAAAGCAAAACTTGGTTTTCAAAAAATCTGGCTTTTACGCCAAAAACAAAAAATCGGCTCTCATGCCAAAATCCGGTTTTTACGCCAAAAACAAACATCGGCTCTCATGCCAAAATCCGGCTTTTACGCCAAAAACAAAAAATCGGCTCTCATGCCAAAATCCGGCTTTTACGCCAAAAACAAAAAATCGGCTCTCATGCCAAAAATCGGCTTCCATGCCACATCGGCTTTCACGCCACCAAAATTTGGCTTTCACGCCATGAAAATCGGCTTTCATGCCACCTCAAAATTTTTGGCTTTCAAGCCATCAAAAACCAAGCTTTGTGCCACAAAATCTGGCTTTCATGCCAAAAGAACACTTTTGACAAAAGATTTTCACAAAATGATAACCTTTTGATCAAGATTTTCAAACAGACATTCCCGTCCAACTTTTGCTTATTTTCAACAAAAAGAATTTAAGTAGAACAAGGGGATACAAAAAATAGAGTGCCAAAATGTTTATACATGGAGGCACCCCGAAAAAGAAAGGAAGCTTGAAGATGAGCTCAATATTGCTGCGAGCTCATAATCAATGAAGGATTCTCGAAGAAGACTCGAATTCAAACATTGCTGCGAGATCAAGCCTTTCTTCTCAAATCTTCGTAAGATCAGAAAAGAGCTCAACATTGCTGCGAGCTCAAAATTCTAAAACTTGCAAAGCTCCTCGAAATTCTGCGAGACTGGAGAAGTGGGCTCAACATTGCTGCAAGCTCCAAAAATCCCAAGACTTGCAAGAAAATTCGAGGTATGCATCATCATGCTCCCAATTCCATTTACCAAAAATCATGCATAAAACCATCATGCATTAGATGCTAGGAAAACTTTGACAAAAGTTTGACCAATTCCAACCCAATTTGGTCAAAATCAATCAAACTTTGTCTAAGTCAAAATCCGTGTTGACTTGACCTAGAAATTTTAGCCTTTTATCTTGATGCATTTAAAAAAAAAAAAAGAAAAATGCATGATCATCTTGAATTGCATAAACCTCATATCATGGTGAGCAAAAAAAAAAAAAAAAAAAAAAAAAAAAAAAAAAAAAAAAAAGAGAACGTGTACAAAAAAAAAAAGAGAAAAAGAAAACACGTGAAAAAAAAAAAGAAAAAAAAAGAGAAAGAAAAAAAAAGCAAAGAAGAAAAAAAGAAAAGGAAACTTTTCTACATCTACATAGGGTTTTTTCTTGGAAAAAGAAGACCTACTTGAAGCCATGGAGAAGAAGAAGAAGAAACTTGAAGATCCTCAAGAAATTCTTTATCTTGGAGCACTCTTGAAGATTTTTGCAAAAGAAAGCAACAAGAGAAAGAAAACCCATCTCCATTGCTTTTATAGAAAAAGCAAACCAAAAGAGGAAAGGAGGAGAAAAGCAAGGAGGTAAGTGCTAAAAATTAGCAAACTTCCTAAAAGAAAGGGAGATTTGAGATATTCTCTCCTAAAGAGGAGATTCTTGAGAAATTCTCTCCAAAAAGAAAGGAGATTTGAGAAACTTCGAGAAAATCTCTCCCAAAATCAAGGAAACTTGAGAGATTCTCTCCAAGTAAGGATATTTTTAGATATTCTCTACACAAAAGGGATATTTTTTAGATATTCTTTACAAAATGACACCACATGAGATCTAAGCCATTTTTAAAAGCTTAAGGTCCCATGGGTTAGCCCATATGAGCCAGGTTTGACCACCTAGGCACTAAAAGTGGCTTTTAGTCAAAATTTCTCTTACCAAGAGCGTACAAAAATGGTTCCATGCCTCTCTTGAGTTGATTGGACCATACAAAAAATTCCAAGCTTCATGGGCTTCCAAAAGAAACCCAAACCATCCAACCCCATGCACCAAATCAAGCCACAATCTTGAAATTGACATTCCACAAAAAACCAAACCACTCCAATGGACCCAAAGAGTGACCAAAAACCAAACCATGGTCCCCTAACTTGCCACATACAGCTTGTTAGGTCACAAGACCGAAACCAAAAACCAAAATCCCGACCCCCTAACTCGCCACATACAGCTTGTTAGGTCACAAGGTCAAAAACCAAAAAACCTTCTTAACCGCCTAATGTGCCACATAAAGCCTTTAGGTTCACAAGGTTAAAAGGGAAAACCCAAAACCAAAAACCCATATCCAAATGTCATTTCAAAATCCTTGCCTTGAGACAGTACATGACCCCTCTCATTACCGCAAAATCCCTTGGAAGCTCAAAAAAAAAAAAGAAGCAACTCCATCAAAGAAAAAACGCTCAAGACTCTTGGTCAAGCAAGAAGATCTCCTTCAAATTCTCTTCGAGGCACACCGACTGCTAGAGCCGCGCACCTCGTCGCTGTACCTCGAGGGGGCATTTGTTGACACCAAAAATGTCGCTATGTCCCTTCAACACCAAAAGCTACATGGAGCCACATCCTGCCATAAATAGGAAGGTGCCACTTCAAGCACCAGATCTTGTCAGAATCAAACAAAAACTGCAAGATCCTTCAAAGCAGCCAAAAGAGGGGTACACATGAAGTTTCGGGCCATTTCAACATCAGTTAGCCTAACTTCACTCCTCCGACAGCCAGACAGGAGCTCCCGGCAGCGACAGTGTCGAAGACTTCAAAACTTCGATCAGAATCTACGGATGGTCTCAGAATACCTCCAAAAGGTCCCATGCCAAATTTCAAGTCAAACGGACAACGTTTGACCCTTCATCAGCTCTCGGGAAGCAAAAACAGGCTTACCGGCGGCGGAGCACCCCGGAATCATGGCATCCAAATTGGAGCTAATGGATTATCTCAAAATGACTCCAATAGATCCCCTGTCAAGTTTTAGGTCAAACAGACATCGTTTGGCCTAGTTTCAAAGCTCGGCATTTTCCTCGAGGTGAAATCAAGGCGAGCATTTGCGGGACCCCAAACGGCTTCAAAACTCAAACCAAAGCCTATGGTTGGTCCTATCTACTGCTCAAGAAGCTCCATGTCAAATTTCAGGTCATTCCGACATCGTTTGGCCTAGTTTCAATGCTTGACAAAAAATCGGCAATACCGCACAACAAAGTCTTCGGCTTTCCAGAAAAATAGGAAACTTTGTGCTCCGATTTGCGTGGCTTTTCGTCGGGTTTTCTTCAAGAGAATCAGGCCAAAAATGAGGGGAAATGTCAGGAAAAATACAGAAGAAAAAAGAATGAAAAAAGATCGAAAAACGGCGAAGAAAAGGCGACCGAACGGCGGCCGAGAAATGGGCCCAAAGCCCATGGTCGCCGGCGACCATGGAATTCCGGCGACCCAAAAAATCGCCGGAAGACCTTTTTTCGGGTCCTTTTTGCGTTTCGAATTGATTGGCCCCTGTGATTTTTCCAAAATCTGATTTTTCGTGCATGAAATCCGTCGATCTTCGTCAACATCACGGATTCGCCGCCGAAATCATTGGATGATCATTAGATGCCTCGAAATCGCTAACCGGCCGACAAAGAAAGCACACTTTCTGCCCACCCGATCGTGAAATCGACAGGACAGATGTTGCCGGCACGTTGACATTAATCAATGTCTGAAATTGCATCGCCATCCGACATCAAACAACGTGTGGATCCACTGGCGGTCATCGCCAGAAGAATTCCAAAAGACGCGGCGCGGCCCGCGACTCTTCGAGCGACTTGGCGACCAATTAATGAGGTTAAATGACCTGTTTTATGACAAGTTAATGCGGTCATTAACTCATTATTTTGGACGGCCCAATCAAAAGCAAGCAAAGGGGAGTTACAAGTCAAAGGATTTATGGCATTAAAGCCATGAAACTCCTCCCATGATGGGGATTAAAAGCAATTAAAGGCTCATTATTCTCCATCGACCAATCAGATTCAAGGAAAAAGGAGTTACAAAACAAGTAATTTAAAAACTTGTAACTCCTCCCATTATGAGTATTAATGCATTCAATGCTCATAAACCCTCCTAAATGGCTACCAAAGGCCTATAAATAGGAGGGCATTCCAAAGGGAAAGGATCTAGCTCTCGCTCTCCCCCCGAAGAAGACAAAAAATCCAGAGGCCCTGCAACCCTGCTGCAAAGACCACCAAAAGGTGATTGAAGCACCCTTGGGGGGCCAACCCCCCCCCCCCCCCCCCCCAAGGACCTCCCTTCCTCTACCAGCATGGCTAAAACGTGGCTTTTCAGCCCGTTTACTTAGCTTTTTATCGGATATAAGACCTTCTCTTGGTCTTTGTCCTTTAAAAATCTGAGGTTAGAAAGCCAAGCCAAGAATCCAAGCATCGTGTTCTCATCTGCATGGACGATGGAGGAGCCCATACATGACTCGCGACCGTCGATCTGAACGTGTCCCCACAATCGAATGAGAAGTCAGATTCCTTTTCTTGATTTCTATTGTACTTTATTTTTCTTTTAGAGACAAAAATCACAACTCTTGTCTTTCATAATGGATAAGACTTGTAAATCGCCTTTTACGGCAAAATCGCCTTTCACGGCAAACAAATGAAATCGCCTTTCACGGCATTAAAAAAAAAAACCTTTTGTCTCTTTTCTTAAAATATGCGTGCAATAGAAACTAGAAAAAGTTTCATTTCCCCTTTCTACTTGTGAAGGTGGATCTTCGGATCACCATTCCTAAATTCCAAGTAGAAAAGTGAAATTGGCATACCCGTACAAAAAAAAGAAAGATGTTGATACCCTTTATCTTTTTCTTCTCCTCCCCTCCGCCGTACCCCGAAAGACCCGGGACGGAGGCAGCGGGAGAGAGGGAGGAATCGGGTCCATCAGCATTGATGAGAGAAATGATGGCATTGATGTTTCATGATGGGAGGAGTTATAATTTTTTTTTCTTGGCTTGTGATTGGCCGATAGAAATTGATGGGCATTTAATCGCCCTTAATCTCCATGGTGAGGGGAGTTTCATGATTTATTGCCATGATTGCTTGGACTTGTAACTCATTTTTCCTTGAATTTGATTGGGCTGTTCAAAATAATGAGTTAATGACCGCATTAAGTTGTCATGAAACGGGTCATTTTACTTCATTAATTGGTTGCCAGGGCGCTCGAAGAGTCGCGGACCATACCGCATCTTTTGGAATTCTTCTTGCGATGATCGCCGATAGATCCACATGTTGTTTGATGTTAGATGGCGATGCAACTTCAGACATTGAATAATACCAGTGGGCCGGCAACATCTGTCTTGTCAATTTCTCGATCGGTCGGACAGAAAGTGTATTTTCTTGGTCAGCCGATTGGCGATCTTGGAGCGATCAATGATGATTTCATGCTCTAATCAGCAGATCCGAAATATCAACAAAGATCAGTTGATTTCAAGCATGAAGAATCAGATTTTCGGAAAATCACGGGGGCTGGAATTCTCGAAACGCGAAAAGAGTTGGAAAATGGGCCTTCCGGCGGAAATCTGGCGACCCGGATTTCCAGGGTCGCCGGCGACGATGCACCCAAGGTCGCCGGCGACCATGGGCCAAGGTTGTTGGCGACTACGGGGGATTTTTCCCCTTTTGGTCGCCGTTTCTCGGCCGTTTTTCGAGTTTTTTTTTATCATTTTTTCTCCTGTATTTTTCTTGACATTTTTCCTCATTTATTGACTTGATTCTCCTCAAGAAAACCCGACGGGAAGCCGTGCAAACCGGAGCCCAAAGTTTCCTAATTTTTGGAAAAGTCAAAGACTTTACAGCCGATTTTCCGTCAAGCGTCAAAACTAGGCCAAACGATGTCGGAATGACCCGAAATTTGAGGTGAAGTTCCCTGGGCAGTAGATAGGACCAACCATGGGCTTGCGTTTAGGTTTTGAAGCCGTTTGGGGTCCCGTCGCTGCTAGACTTGTTTTTGCCGCGTGGAAGATGACGCGCTTTGATGTACAGTCAACCGATGTCCAATTGTCCTGAAATTTGACAGTGTGCCTATTGGAGTCATTTTGAGACTATCCATTAGCTCTGATTTGGATGTCATGGTCCCGGGAAGCTCCGCCACTGGTAGGCTTGATTTTGTTCCCGAGCATCAAATCTGGTAAAACGTCATCAGAATGACCTGAAATTTGACGTGCAGCCTTTCGAAAGTATGTAGAAGCTACCCACATGCTCTGTTTGATGAGTGATGGCCTCGGTGGTTCTCGCCGCCGAGAAGCTTGATTTTGATGCTCAAGTGTTTATGGAGGGTCAAACGTTGTCGGTTTGACTTGAAATTTGACATGAAGACTTTTGGAGGTATTTTGAGACCATCCATAGGCTCTGATCGAAATTTTGATGTCTCCGACATTGTCACCGCCAGGAGCGCTTATTCAATTGCCAGAGAAGTGAAGTTAGACCAAATGATGCTGGAATGGCCCGAAACTTCAAGTGTATTTTCCTTTTGGCTGTTTTGAAGGATCTTGCAGTTTTTGTTTGATTTTGACAAGATCTGATGCTTGAAGTGGCATTTGCCTATTTGTGGTAGGATGCAACTCTATGTGGCCTTTTGATGTTGAGAATGTATGAAGAGGCAAAGTGACATTTTTGGTGTCAACAAGTATCAGCATAACTCTTCTGTCTACTTTGGGTGATCTTTAAACATTCTTGAATCAGCTTGATCTCATCACTAGTTTCCCCAACTATCATGGGTTCGTGAAAACTACGCACACCGACTTCTTCCCAGCAAACGGGAGTTCTGCATCTTCTGCCATAGAGTGCCTCAAAAGGTGTCATACCGATGCTGGAGTGGTAGCTTTTGTTATAAGGAAACTCACAAAGTGGTAGGTACTCATCCCACTGAACCTTGAAATCTAACACACAAGCACGTAGCATGTCTTCAAGGGTTTGTACCGTCCTTCCTGACTAACCATCGATCTGGGGATGATACGCTGTGTTGAATTGGAGTTTGGTACCCATGGACTTAAGAAGAGTTTTCCAAAAGCTCGAAACAAATCTGTTATCTCTGTATGAAGTAACGAAGACGGGCTGACCATGTTTACTAACAATCTCATCGACAAACAATTTTGCAAGTGGTGCCATATGCATCATATTCCTTGTCTTCATTGGAATGAAATGAGCAGACTTCGTGAGATGATCCATAATAATCCAGATTGCATTATTCCCCTTCTTTGCATTGAGATCTCCACAAGAGATTCTAAAACCATCATCTTCTTCCTCTCAAGCCAAGCTTTCCATTGATACCATTTTCTTGAAGTTTCTTGTTGGGAAAGATCTCCATTTCCTTCTTTGCATCTTGTTTGGGCACCTCTAGGTAAGAGCTTCAACCCATCTCTTTAATGGAGTTCTTTGGACTCCTAAAGATCATGTTTTTCTAACTTGTAACACCCATTTCGAAATGAGTTGCTTGGTTGCATTTTTGGGTGAGTTTTTGAATGAGTTTCATGGGATTTTTGTAGTTCTTGGCTTGGCTCTTGAGTAGGAGTGCTTGAAGAAGAGTTTTGTTTTCATTTGGCTAAGGCAAGTAATCTATTTAAGTTGTTGTGCGTGTGTGTTCATGGACTTGTCATTTGGTATTAATGCTTTGTTTTACTAGACTTTTATGTTGTGATCTTACTTTAGAAATTGCAAGCATGTCAAATAGCTTTCCAAACTTTCAGATTTCATCACTTTTAATTAAGCCTTGCTTTTGTTAAAGTTTGGATTTGTTTTGATAAGAATGGGTTTGAAGGATTATGAAATGGGTTTTTATGTTAATGGCTTGTTTAAGTTTGAAATAAATGCCCCATTGTGAGCCTTGATAGCATATTATATTCATGTATCAAATTTGCTAATCAGGTTTGAAAGAATGTAGAAAAGAAAGGGAAGAATGGATGGACCACTGACTGCAGAAATCAGAACTGGGTTCTGTTTCCGCAATTCACGTTGTCGACTGGCCAAGGGGCGCGGTCGACCGGGCACACTGGGTTTGGTCCCAGTTGGATGACCTGCTGCACTGCGGGAATTACTGTTTCCCCAGTTCACGCGGTCGACCGGCCAGGGGGCGAGGTCGACCGGCGACACAGGGTTAGGTTCTTTGGAACCTGACCAAAACACTGTGCACTGAATTAAAGTTACAACTGCAGGTCGACCGGGCCTTGGCCGGTCGACCGGGCTCACTGTGTATGCGGTCGACCGACCAAGGGCCAGGTCGACCGGCCCAACTGGAATTTCCCCTTTTTGAGAGGATTTTTGCCCATTTGCATATTCTTTAAAAATTTGAAAACTAGACTATATTAAGGACTTTAACTTGACATTGTGTGAATGGAACTCCATGATATGTACCAACTTCGGGGACATCAATCCTTGTATTTTAATAATAGAGTTCCAATCACGTAAGGGTCAATGAATAGCCTAAGCATGTACTTGATGAAATTATCGTGTTTTGAACGTTGATTTAATACCGCAAGTCATATCGTGTACTCGCTTTGAAGTCAAGTATTTAAGCTCGTTCTAAGATGTGTTTCAAGTATTAAATGGGGATCACTTATTAAGTTGTGAGCATATATATTATGCATTTTGCTAGTCGTGCCTTGTCTTGCCGTGACAAGTGATTTCCCCTTTTATTTTCGATATGTTCGAATCGTGTTTTGCGTGTTTTGTGCATTCATGAACTCAAGTGAACACCACAGAGCTTGGACTGCCCTTTAAGTCTGATCCACTGTCTGGGGGTCCTTAAACATGTGAACTAACTGCAGATTAGTCGTGTATTTATTACACATCGTGCGTGTCCGGTTCCGCTACCGGAATCCCGTATTTGTGGGAATCGTGTCGTGTTATACTATGTATATTCGTGCTTGTCGTGCGTGCTTACTCTTTTCATTATAAATGATAGAGAAAGGATGGGCTCTTTGTGGATTTACGATTCATGATATATATGTTATGCATTCATGCTAGTTCGTCTCTGATTTAGAAAAGTGTTCCGTAAGTATTTGTTTTACGTTCGGTAAAGTATTTCTTTATGTTTTCGATTAAACATTCTTATTCATGCTCTAGCTTAAAATGATTTCTTGCCAAACCGTCGTGTTTGATGCTTGTATTTTGGTGACCAGGTGCAGGAGGTTATCCCCTTGAGGAGGAGTGCCAGGAGGAGGTTGTTGAGCCTACCTTAGCTCGAGAGTGGCAACCCGACGACGTCATCTAGACGTCGGGACGGGTCATGAGTTCCGATATATCACCATTTTGGGCTTTTATATACTTTTGTATTGTATTGGCCTATGTTGGCCTCTTATTTTGGGATTGTAATAACTTAACACACTTTGTTAACTTTGTAACTTGAATTATTATGGGAATGCCTTGTTATGTCTCCATTTTGATATTTTAGTCTTGATGACATTATGTTCATATTCTGTCATGATTTAATAAGATGTGATTTGCCACGCGCTTTCGCATACTTGATCGTGTGAGTTGGTTGTTCCTTGTGTGTTTCGGAACCCTCACTGCGGGAACCTGTGGGAGGTTTAATCATATTACATCTCATCAGTCGCGGCGGGGCCCAGGCCTCGGTCAGGGGTCGCGACACATGGGGACTAACTCACACGATCAAATTTGCTGGAGCGTGTAGCAAATCACATCAAGACAAAGCATGAATAATATTTTCAAGATGAGTAATAGCATCAAGATCAAGATATAAGGAGGAAATATAACAAAGCATTCCCACCATAGATCAAGTTATGAAAGTTATTCCAAAAGTAAGTTAAGTTTGTTACAACCTAGTAAGCGGCTAACAAAGGCCAATACATTGCCAAAATCTCAAAAGAAGACACCCATTAAAATGTAATAGATTTCAAGATCCCACCCGACGTCTAGTTGATGTCGTCGGGTTGCCACTCTCGAGCTGGGGGTTGCTCAACATCCTCCTCTTGACGCTCTTCCTCAAAAGCAACGTTGTTTGCACCTGGGCACCAAAATAACAAGCATCAAATATGACAGTTTGGTAGGTAATCAATTTAGGCATGAGTATGGAAAAATAGAAGTTTAAAGAAAATAATATTGTAAACCTCTTGCTGAATTTAAAATAGTTCTTGACTGAAATACATTTCGAAGAAGCTAAACTAGCGTGGATACGTTAATATCATGAATAGTTTATCCACATTGAGCCCATCCTTTCTCTATCATACATGATGACAAGTGTAAGCACGCATGACACGCAAGAACACGATTCCCACTCCACACTAGGTAGACGAGGAGGCCGGCGGCGGAACCGGAAACACGTACGATGTGTAATATAATACACGACCAATCTGCAAATAGTCCATATGTTTAAGGACCCCCGGACAGTGAATCAAACTGAAGGGGGAGTCCAAGCTCAATGGTGTTCACTTGGATTCCTGAATGCACAAAATACATGATATACATTCTAAACGGATCGAATTTAAGGGGGAAATCACTTGTCCAAAACGAGACAAGGCATGACTAGCAAAATGGCATAAATTAATGTATAACACGCTTAAGAAGTGATCCCCATTTGATTCTTGAAACAAATCTTCAAACGAGCTTATACTTGAAATTCAAAACGAGTACACGATGATGTTTATTGTGTCAAAATTGTAGTTCAAACAAGAAGTTCATCAAGCTTACGCTAAGACCATTCATTGAATTTTGTGTAATTGAAGCCCAAATGTCGGAAAATAAAACTAATTGGTGGCCCTGAAGTTAGAATACATTTCGGATTTCCAATTGCACAATGTCAATTTAAAACCCTTAGCATAGTCTAGTTTTTCAATCCTCAACGATTCACTAACGAACAAAACTTAGTCTTGGAATTCTGCCCAGGTCCGCTAGAGCAGACATGACACAGAGGCTTGTCCGCTCAAGCAGACTCCAAGGGTTGCTCAAGAGGACAGGTCTCTGGCCTGTCACGCTCCAGGCAGTGGCTTGTTCGCTCGAGCGGATCTCTTGGTTGCTCGAGCGAACAGGCTTTTACCTGTGCCCTGGCTAGGTAGTGGCTGCTCGAGCGGACCCTGTGGTCGTTCGAGCGAACAGGTCTTTGCCTGTGTCCGCTGAGTACAGAAATGCACTTCTCTTGTGCAAATTTTCTGAATCTTTCCTTCCCTTCTTTTCATTCTTGAACCACCTACAATTCGCTGAGTCTCCATGCTCTCCAAGGGATCAATCCAACATTTCTAACCCATTCACATCTCATTATAGGCCATTCAAACTTCAATTCTTTATCAAGACATAGCCCAACATTACAAACAAAGCATAGGTTTGGAATTCAAGACAGAATTTCAAAAGCTTGAAGTGTAATTAACATCCATTCAAATAAAAAAATGGAAAACAAGTAAGAAGAGTCTGAGGTAACATAAATTGAAGCTTAACCACACCTACCACTACAAGAAAATGCGGATTCAGTGACAACTATTCAGTGAGGGAGGTATATATTGTCACTGAAACTGATCAATGATAAGAAATTTTTATTGTCACATATAAATAGTCGTCACGTTTCACTAGTGATTGTCACAAAATTGGACTTTTCAGTGACAAGGTGTTTTTAGATCGTCACTAAATGTTGTCACTAAATAGGTCGAAATATTTCGCGCAAAATACACCGGACGACTTGGCGCGTTAATTAAGCCCCCCACTTTCTCTTTTTCCTTCCCACGTTTTTTTCCCTTCCGCGCTGCCCTACCCTTTTCCCTCTTATCCCTCACTCATTTCTTTCTTTCCCTCCTCTCCTTTCCTCTCCATCTATCGATCGTCGTCCTCTCATCTCCAGAACCCATCTCCTCTCATCCCTTTCTATCTCCCCCTCCCTCTCCCAGGCGCACGACCTTCTCATCGCCAGCACTGCCAAGCACGCGAAAAGGAGCCCCCGGACGCCAGTAGAGCCTTCATCTTCCTCCTCGCGCCGCCGGACGCCTCCCCCTGCACCAGGTACACCTGTCCCTCTTCCTGCACCCCATACACACCGCGCGCCATTCCCCCTCTCCTCTCTCTTTCTTCTCTGTTCTCTCTCTCTCCCTCGTTCCCCATCTCTCTGTTTCCTCTCTGTCTGCTTTCCTCCCTCCCTTCCTCTCTTCTTCTTCATCCCCTATCTCCCCTCGCCTGCGTACATGCACACCACTCCCTCTCTCCCTCGGTTCTCTCTCTCTCCCCTTCTCTTTTACCTCCCCTTTTCCTCTCCCTCTCCCCTGCTTCCTCTATTCCACCCTGCGCCCACCTGCACACCACTCCCTCTCTCCCTTGGTTCTCTCTCTCTTTCCCTCTCTTCTCTTCCTCCTCCCCAATTCCTTTCCTCTCCTCTCTGCCCTGCGCAGCCGCCTTTTCCTCCTCCTCCTCTTCTTTCTTTCTTCCTTATCCTTCTCCCTTATCTCCCTTTCCCCTTTCTCATTCCACGCTCTCAGCAACCCCCTCTCTCATTTCCCTCTCCCTTCTCCACTTATTCATCTCATCTCCCATCTGATTTTCGATTCTCTCTTTTCTTTTGATTTCATTCCTCCCCCTCTTTGCCCAGTGGACCACCGAGCACCATCACCACCACTATTCCAGTGGGCCATCGATCATGTGGGCCCCACGATCTCCATCATCCCCTTTCTCATTCCACGCTCTCAGCAGCCCCCTCTCTCATTTCCCTCTCCCTTCTCCACTCATTCATCTCATCACCCATCTGATTTTCGTTTCTCTCTTTCTTCTTATTTCATTCCTCCCCCTCTTTGCCCAGTGGACCACCGAGCACCATCACCACCACTATTCCAGTGGGCCATCGATCAAGTGGGCCCCCACGATCTTCATCATCCCTAATTTCAAGCTTCACTGTTTGGTAAGCTTCTTCCATTATATTTAATTGTGAAATGGTTTTGATTTATGGAAAATAAATGGGATGAATTGTGATGATGGAGATGATGTGTATAAACAAATGGTTTTGATTTATGGAAAATAAATTTAAGCTTCTTTGTTTTTCTTCATTTCTCCTCAACTCTGTGAACTTTTGTCCTTCTTCCCAGCTGACACTTTAGCTCCCTAGCTCTCTTTCTCTTACTTACTTGCTTCAGTTCATTCAATTCAAGGTTTGTATTATTTTCACCATTTTTCCATCAAACTCATCATTTTCATCTTCTTACTTACCATCTCCATGTTTCTTTTCATTCCTTCTTGTTTTAGAAGCTTTGTATACAGCTGCTTGTCTCTTAAAAGTTGCAGTGCCATTCTCAAATGATATTCATGTTCTTCTCTAGACTTGGTGTACACCAAAATATCATCAATGAACACCACTGTGAACTGATCTAAGTACTATACAAATATCTTGTTCATCAAGGCCATGAACACCGCCAGTGCGTTAGTTAGTCCAAATGGCATCACTAGAAACTCATAATGTTCATATCTTGTATGGAAAGCTGTCTTTGGTACATCTGATTCTCTAACTCTCAGCTGATGGTAACCGGATCCCAAATCAATCTTAAAAAAATATGCGGCACCTTGTAACTGATCAAACAGTTCGTCTATTCTTGGCAAATGATATTTGTTCTCGATGGTCACTTGGTTCAGTCTACGGTAATCGATGCACATGATCATCGAATCATCTTTCTTTTTGACAAACAAAACCGGAGCTCTCCACGGCGAAATGTTAGTTCCAACAAACATTTGTCTAGCAATTCTTGCAACTGTATTTTTAATTATCCCAATTCTGCCGGAGCCATCCTGTATGGTGCAATAGAAATCGGAGCGGTCCCTGGTAATAACTCAATAGTGAAGTCAATTTGTCTGACAGGTGGTAATCCTAGAATCTCTTCTGGAAAAACATCTGGGAATTAACAAATAATAGGGATCTCTTCCACCCCTTTGGACCGTTTATCCTCCGTGATAAACGCTAGATAAGCTTCACATCCACTTTTCAAAAGTCTACCAGCCTTCAATGCTGAAATAAACCCTGCACAGTGATTCTTCATCTCTGTCACGCCCCCGAACCCGGGTCCCGACCTCGGGGGCGGGAAGGTTTGGGGAGGTGAGTTATGATTATATTTCTCCCAAGATCCGCGTGTGTGAGGATCCAAAACCAGAACATTCTCTGAATATTTTGCGGAAGCTTTCGTGGCAATGCGACCCGGAGTCTGTGGGAATCATCAGATTCCGCGTCGCATGCAACTGTTAGCATGAAGCTATCATTTTATGAACCATATCAGACTGGAATAAACCAACATAATAAACTACAGAGCTGATAGTAACAGGATATTGCATTCTCATATATGTTCAAGTTACAAGTATCAATGTGTCTTAATTACAATCCCAAAAAGGGCTAATAAAAGCCGTACAATAACAAACTAATATCTACTACCCAAATGTGACGTAACTCCAATGTCAAGCACAATGTCTACATGACATAGCCGACAAGACAACCTACAACTCATGGCTCCACAGCCAACAAAACTCTCAGCTTGGGGCGGGGAAACTGAACCTGAGTACCAAAATAGTGGGTCAAACACGACGGTTTGGCAAGCAGGTGAAAAGACGTAACAATAAAGAAATTACCTTGGAAAACATTTAAACCTGTCAAAACAATAGTTTCATAAAACGAGATAATCCTTTATTCAAATACGTATGCAATGTAAAACATGTTATGTATCCAAGGAAACGGGAAACAAGCAAGATGGCAACCACAAAAAGCTAAGTCCTCTATCACCGAAGTGACATGAGCATATCGGGATGTTGTCTCAGTCACCGAAGTGAGGAGATGCAACATAAGTAACATATACATAATATAATACAGGACATGACCATGGTAGCGAACCGGGCATCGGGAACCACTGTAGCAATCTGCGGCATCGGGACAAGACCATGGTAATAACCGGGTAGCGGGATCCAAACTGCAGCTGGCGGGACGGGAAAGGGTCTCCAAGTCGGTGGATCAAACCGGCAAGGAAAGCCAAGCTTAGTGGTGCCGACTCATAGGTCAAATCATGTAAAACAAGACATGTACAAATCATATGTAATGCACTTAATAAACGGGCGGGACGGGGTGCTCAAAAGCACTAATTTCATTTTGTTCGGGCATGTATAAACGAGCTAGCAAAAATGCTAAAATACACTTTCAATACTTTCGGGAATGCTAAATCATAGTTCAAGAAATTCGGGCTATTATCGGGATTCATTATCGGGATTCAATATAAATCAAGTGAATAAGGACCCCGTATGTCGATTGTAATGATCACCTGGTACTCCTTGAGTTTGGAGACATTCCGGGCTCTTTAGGCACCTTTGGTATTCAAACTTTAATCGAATTTTAAATAAACAAAACCTAATAGGGATGGGATCCTAAGCACAATATTAATCTAGTAGTACCTTACAACCTATTCAGTCATCGAAAGGAAAACGGATTCGCGATACCCAAACCAACCAATTTCGCGTTTAGATAAGAGAAAGGATATCCCGTCGTTTCGTATCGTTCAAGATTGAATTAGGTTAAGTACCGATACAACCGGATTAACCATGAGGAAATGTCGGTTCAACCATCCTCAAAAGAAGTCAAGCGGGTCCACAAAAGGGTCACTAAGTTCCATTTAAAGTCCATCTAACATAGGGTGAAAAGTCCGTTTTTCAGCAGGTTTCCAGTTGGGCCGGTCGACCTAGCCCATGGCCGGTCGACCGCATACACAGTGGGCACGGTCGACCGGCCAAGGGCCAGGTCGACCGGGAGTTGTAAAATAAATGGATGAACAGTACTTTGGTCAGGCTCCAGAGAGCCTGACCTCTGTGTGGCCGGTCAACCGCGCCCCTTGGCCGGTCGACCGCGTGAACTGCGGAACAGGGATTCCTGCAGTGCAGCAGGTCGTCCCACAAGGGACCTGTTCCAGTGTGCCCGGTCGACCGCGCCCCTTGGCCGGTTGCCCGCGTGAACTGCGTAACAGAACCCAGGTTCTGTTACAGTAGTTCAGTGGTTCTTTCCATTTTTTCCAATCTTTTCTTTTCCTTTCTTAAACCTGGTGAGCAATCTAATACATGAATAAAACAAGCTATCAAGAGCCAATATATGCATTTATTTCAAATCTAAACAAGTCATTAATATCCCAAAATATTAGGTGAAAACATAAATGCATTTCATCAACACTCATTCAAAGATAAAAGTATCAAATCATCCACTTGCCTTGAGTCTTTAATCAAAGGAAAACCAGCTCCTAATCACACTTGCAAGTCAAGAACACAATCTCTACAAAAACCCCCAAAACAAACCCTAAAATGGGTCAAAACAAGCAATAAGAAGAGAGAGCTCCTAATAATGAAAATGGAGCTTCTCAAGGACCATAAGAACACAAATCTAAGATATTAGGGAGAGATCTTACCAATAGGTTCTCCAAATGGACAAGACAAGCTAAATGAAGATCTTGGAGAGGAGATTTCTTCAAAAATGGTACCAATAGGAAGCCTTCAAGGAGAGGAAGAGAATGGTGATCTCTATTTTGATGTTGGTGCAATATTTGGTTGTCTCTTGATGATGGAAGAGCAAGAAGAAGAAGAAAAGGGTGCAAGAAAACCCTAGGCTCCTCTCTTGTGCTGGAAAATGGAGAAGGAAAAGGGAGATGGGTTCTCTTATAGACAATGAAAATGGGCTCCACCACTTAAGAACTTTGAAAGGCTGAAATAGTGGTTTTCGGGACTTCGGATGAAATCGACGAAGAAGGAAGAAATGATCGTCGAAATATCTAGTTTCCAAAAAGTATAAGTTTCAAGGGTTTCGGGAATAACAATAATCTAGTACAGATTTGGTGTGAAAAGACTGTTTTGCCCAAGAAGCTTGAAAAGTCGAGTTTCGGGATTCGGGACGGGAACGGGATCAACATGAAAGTTGAAGGGATTAACAAAATAAGCAAATCGGGATAAAACACCAAATCAAAAGAATCTCAAGTAATCCCCCAAGCACACGTAAGTCATAAAAAGGAACCCCCAAAGGGCCCCACTAGTCACAAAGGCACTCAAAATTTTCCAAAGCTATAACAAAGCTACTCTAATCCCAACTTAACCACAATCCACTAAACAAGCTTAGAGCTAAGACACACGGCTCAAAAACACTATTCTGGGCCTCTCGGGTCGGGGTCTCACAATCTCTCCCTTAAATATCAGTCCCACTGGTGTCTCCTCTGGTTTAAATGTGAGGGTCTTATGGAAACAATCCATTATGGCATGGTACCCTGTTAACCGATCCATCCCCAAGATGATATCAAAGTCGTGCATATCCAATAAAACGAGGTTTGCTAGTAAGACCACTTCTCCTATCTTAACTGCACAACTAGGATAAAAAGTCCTACACATAACTTGTTTACCTATTGGAGTAGTCACAGTCAAAATAAACTCAAGTTCTTTAATAGGCACATCAATCAACTTAGAAAATTTAGGGGACAGAAATGAATGTGCAGAGTCAAGGTCAAATAAAATCCTAGCTTCAATTCCACAAACAAGGAGTGTACCTTCTACCACGTTGCCTGTGGCTTCTGCATCTACCCGATTAACTACATAGACTTGCCCTTGCTGTTGTGGCCTATTGTGACCTTGATGCTGCCTGCCTTATGGTGCATTCCTATTCAGTTGCTGTAACACCCCGACCCGAGAGACCTCGATTAGTGTTAATTAAGTTGTGTGTTAGTTCTAAGCGTGCTTAGTGGATCTTGATTTAGTTGGGTTTAGAATAGCTTTGTTATAGCTTTGGAGAATTTTGAGTGCCTTTGTGACTAGTGGGGCCCTTTAGGGGTTCCTTTTATGACTTTGCGTTTACTTCGGGGATGTCGCGACCCCGGACCGGGCCATCGGACCTAATCCGGGATCGAGACGCTAATTGTGATTGTGTATGATGGATGATGAATTAATTTAAACCCAAAACGTATACGAGTCTACCAAAGAATGCTACTCGTACACGCGATTTCCCACAGGTGTCCGCGGTGAGGATATCACATCAACATGAATATTTCTTTTATGTGCGGAAGCGTGTAGCAAATCTATTTCATACATTCATGTCCAAGATGACAAGATTAACACATATTTAATACCAGTATCAAAATAAGCAATGATCATTAATGCTATAACTCAAAAGAAAGTTAAAGTTTACAACAATATCGTTTACTTACATTGCCCCCAAAAATAGAGGCCAACAAAGGCCAATATTAATAAAATAACAAGTTCCCAAAAGAATGGTTAGACTCAACCGAAAATGTTACGTCACTCGGGCAACCGAATGTCTAGATGACATCATCGGCGTGCCACTCGAGTAGATGATGCGGTTCTCCGACCGCCTCCTCATGCTCCTCCTCGGGGAGACCGATAACGGGACCTGAGTACCAAAGCAAAGGGTCAAACACGACGGTTTGGCAGGTAGGTGAAAAGACATATCAATAAAGAAATTACCTTAGAAAACATTTAAACTTGTAAAAACAATAGTTTCATAAAACGAGAGAATCATTTATTCAAATACATATGCAATATAAAACATGTAAGGTATCCAAGGAAACGGGAAACAAACAAGATGGCAACCACACATAGCTAAATCCTTTATCACCGAAGTGACATGAGCGTATCGGGATGTTGTCTCAGTCACCGAAGTGAGGAGATGCAACATAAGTAACATATACATATACATAATATAATACGGGACATGACCACGGTAGTGAACTGGGCATCGGAAACCACAGTAGCAATCTGCGGCATCTGGACAAGACCACGGTAATAACCAGGTAGCGGGATCCAAACTGCAGCTGGCGGGACGGGAAGGGGTCTCCAAGTTAGTGGATCAGACCGGCAAGGAAAGCAAAGCTTAGTGGTGCCAACTCATAGGTCAAATGACAAATCAAATCATGTATAAAACATATCAAGTGCATGTATGTAAATGGGCGGGACGGTATGCTCAAAGGCACAAGTATCATTTTATTCGGGCACGTATGAACGGGCTAGAAAAATGTTAAAATATACTTTCAATACTTTCGGGAACGATAAATTAGAATTCGAGAAATTCGGGACTAGTGTTGGGATTCAAGATAAATCATAATTCGAGAAATTCGGGACAAGTTGTCACGCCCCCAAACCCGGATCCCGACCGAGGGGGCGGGAGAGTTTGGGGAGGTGAGGGATGATTATATTTCTCCCAAGATCCGCGTGTGTGAGGATCCAAAATCACAACACTGTCTGAATATTTCTGCGGAAGCTTTCGTGGTAATGCGACCCGGAGCCCGAGAACAACATCGGATTCCACGTCGCATAGAACCCCTAGCATAAAGCCATCATTTTTATGAACCATATCAGACTGGAATAAATCAACATAATAAAATACAGAGCTGACAGTAACAGGATATTACATTTCCATATATGTTCAAGTTACAAGTATCAATGTGAATTAATTACAATCCCAAGAAAGGCTAATAAAAGTCGTACAATAACAAACTAATATCCACTACCCATATGTGACGAAACTCCGATGTCAAGCACAATGTTTACATGACATAGCCGACAAGACAACCTGCAACTCATGGCTCCACAGCCAACACTCTCAGCTCGGGGCGGGGAAACTGAACCTGAGTACCAAAATAGTGGGTCAAACACGACGGTTTGGCAAGCAGGTGAAAAGGCATAACAATAAGGAAAATACCTTAGAAAACATTTAAACCTGTCAAAACATTAGTTTAATAAAACAAGAGAAACATCTGTTCAAATACGTATGCAATATAAAACATGTAAGGTATCCAATGAAACGGGAAACGAGCAAGATGGCAACCACACATAGCTAAGTCCTCTATCACCGAAGTGACATGAGCATATCGGGATGTTGTCTCAGTCACCGAAGTGAGGAGATGCAACATAAGTAACATATACATAATATAATACAATACGGGACGGGACCACGGTAGCGAACCGGGCATCGGGGACCACAGTAGCAATCTGCGGCATTGGGACAAGACCACGGTAATAATCGGGTAGCGGGATCCAAACTGCAGCTGGCGGGAAGGGAAGGGGTCTCCAAGTCGGTGGATCAAACCGGCAAGGAAAGCCAAGCTTAGTGGTGCCGACTCATAGGTCAAATCTTGTAAAACAAGACATGTACAAATCATATGTAATGCACTTAGATAAACGGGCGGGACGGGGTGCTCAAAAGCACTAATTTCATTTCATTCGGGCATGTATAAACAGGCTAGCAAAAATGCTAAAATACACTTTCAATACTTTCGGGAATGCTAAATCATAATTTGAGAAATACGGGCTATCATCGGGATTCAAGACAAATCATAATTCGAGAAATTCGGGTTATTGTCGGGATTCAACATAAATCAAGTGAATAAGGACCCCGTATGTCGATTGTAATGATCACTTGGTACTCCTTGAGTTTAGAGACATTCCGGGCTCTTTATGCGCTTTAGGTATTCAAACCTTAATCGAATTTTAAATAAACGAAACATAATAGAGAGGGGATCCTAAGCTCAATGTTAATCTAGTAGTACCTTACAACCTACTCAGTCATCGAAAGGAAAAACGGATTCGCGATACCCAAACAAACCAATTTTGCGTTTAGATATAAGAAAGGATATCCCGTCGTTCCATACCGTTCAAGATTGAATTAGGTTAAGTACCGATACAACCGGATTAACCGTGAGGAAATGTCCGTTCAACCATCCTCAAAGGAAGTCAAACGGGTTCACAAAAGGTTCACTAGGTTCCATTTAAAGTCCATCTAATCATAGGAAAAAAGTCCATTGAAAGTCCATCTAATCATAGGGCCAAAAGTCCTTTTAAAGTCCATCTAACAAAGGGCCAAAAATCCCTTTAAAGTCCATCTAACAAAGGGCCAAAAGTCCCTTTAAAGTCCATCTAACAAAGGGCCAAAAATCCATTGAAAGTCCATCTTCAGCAGGTTTTTCAGTTGGGCCGGTCGACCTGGCCCATGGCCGGTCAACCGCATACACAGGGGGCTCAGTTGACCGCCCATGGGCCAGGTCGACCGGGAGTTGTAAATTAAATGGATGAATAGTGATTTGGTCAGGCTCCAGAGAGCCTGACCTCTGTGTCGCCGGTCGACCGCGTACACTGCGGAACAGTGATTCCCGCAGTGCAGCAGGTCCTTCAACTGGGGGCCTGTTCCAGTGTACCCGGTCGACCGTGCCCTTGGCCGGTCGACCGCGTACACTGCGTAACAGAACCCAGGTTCTGTTACAGCAGTGCAGTGGCCTTTTCCATTTCTTCCAATCTTTTCTTCATTCTTTCAAACATGTTTAGCAATATAATACTTGGATAAAACAAGCTATCAAGACTCTCAAATGTGCATTTATTTCAAGTCTAAACAAGCCATTAATATCACAAAATACTTGATGAAATCATAATGCATTTTATCAAATCTCATTCAAATGTAAAAGTATCAAATCATCCACTTGCCTTTGGTCTTTAATCAATGAAAAACCAGCTCTAATCACACTTGCAAGCCAAGAACAAAATCTCTACAAAAACCCCCAAAAACAAACCCTAAAATGGGTCAAAACAAGCAATAAGAAGAGAGAGCTTCTAATAATGAAAATGGGGATTCTCAAGGACCTAAAGAACATGAATCTAGAAGATTAGGGAGAGATCTTACCAATAGGTTCTCCAAATGAGCAAAGCAAGCCAAAAGAGGATCTTGTGGAGATGGGATTTCTTAAAAAATGGTACCAATAGGAAGCTCTTGAAGTTGTGAAGAAGATGATGGAGTCCTATTAGATGTTGGTGCAAGATTGGTTGTCTCTTGATGATGGAGAAGCCAAGAAGAAGAAAAAAAGGGTGCAAGAAACCCTAGGCTCAGTTGTGCTGGAAAATGGAGAAGGGATAGAAGAGATGGGTTCTCTTATAGTCAATGAAATGGGCTCCACCACTTAAGAACTTTGAAAGGCTGAAATAGTGGTTTTCGGGACTTCGGATGAAATCGACGAAGAAGGAAGAAATGATCGTCGAAATATCTAGTTTCCAAAAAGTATATGTTTCACGGGTTTCGGGAATAACAATAATCCGGTACAGATTTGGTGTGAAAAGACTGTTTTGCCCTTAAGGCTAGAAAAGTCAAGTTTCGGGATTCGGGACGGGAACGGGATCAACATGAAAGTTGAAGGTAATAACAAAACAAGTAAATCGAGATAAAATACAAGTCGAGAAAACCAAGATAAAACCTCAAGTACACGAAAAGCCATAAACAGGGAACCCCCAAAGGGCCCCACACTAAAACCAAGACACTCAAAAATCCCCAAAGCTATAACAAAGCTATTCTAATCCCAACTTAACCACAAAACACACTTAGAGCTAAACACAGCTCAAAAACACTAATCTGGGCCTCTCGGGTCGGGGTCTCACACAAGTGTCGAGATTCAAGATAAATCAGGTGGGCAAGGACCCCGTATGTCCATTGTAATAATGACTTGGTATTCCTTGAGTTTGGAGACATTCTGGGCTCTTTATACACCTTAGGGATTTTCAAACTTTTAAATGAACTTCAAAACAAACGGAACCTCAAAAGAGATCCTAAGTACAATGTTAACCCTGAAGCATCGTACAACCTACTCAGTCACCGAAGGGGATAGGATTCGCGATACTCAAACGTACAAACCTCATGCATAGTTATAAAGGGGGCATCCCTTGTCCCGTACCGTTCAAGATTGAATTAGGTTAAGTCCCGATACAACCGGATTAACCTCAAAGAATGTCGGGTCAAACAATCTCACGATAAGTCAAGTGAGTCCAATAAAAAGGTTAACCAAGTTCCACCTAAGTCCATTTAAGAATAGGGTAAAAATCACTTCCCAGGAGAGATTCACAGTTGGCCCGGTTGACCCAGCCCTTGCCCGGTCGACCTGAGGAGGTCAGGTCGACCCCTCTCATGTATGCCCGGTCGACCGAGCCCTTAGCCGGTCGACCGGCAGTTGTAAATAAAAAGGAGGGAATAGTGTTTTGGTGAGGTTCCAGAGAACCTGACCCCCGTGTGGCCGGTCGACTGAGCTCCCTAGCCGGTCGACCGTGTGAACTGCGTAACAGAACCCAGGTTCTGTTTTCTACAGTGCAATGGGTCATTCATTTTTCTTCATTCCTTTTTCTACATTCCTTTTCTTCATTCTTTAAACCTAATTAGCAATCTAAATCATGGATAAAACAAGCTAACAAGATTCACTAATGTGCATTTATTTCAAATCTAAACAAGCAATTAATATCACAAAATATATGGTGAAATCATAAATGCGTTTCATAAAACTCATTCGAAGCTAAACATATCAAATCATCCACTTGCCTTGGGTCTCAAATCAATGGAAAACAAGCTCCTAACCACATTTGCAAGCCAAGATCACAAACTCTACAAAAACCCCCAAAACAAACCCTAAAATGGGTCAAACCAAGCAATAAGAAGAGAGAGCTCCCAATGATAAACATGGAGCTTCTCAAGGACTATAAGAACATAAATCTAGAAGACTAGGGAGAGAGCTTACCAATAAGTGCTCTAAATGAGCAAGGCAAGCTAAATGAGGATCTTAGAGAGAAGAGTTTTCTTCAAAAATGGTACCAATGGAAAGCCCTTGAAGTGGTGGAGAAGATGATGAAGTCCTTTTTTATGTTGATGCAAGCTTGGTAGTGTCTTGATGATGGAAAAGCCAAAAAGAAGAAGAAAGGAGGCAAGAAAACCCTAGACAAGAGATAGTTGCTGGAAAAGGAAAACAGGGAGGGGAAGAGCTCTCTTTTATAAGCAACACAAGTGGGCTCTACTAACTAGCAATCTTGTTGGGCTGAAATAGTAGTTCTCGAGACCTCGGATGAAAACGACGAAGAAGGAAGAAATGATCGTCGAAATTTCTATTTTCCAAAGAGTATATGTTTTGCGGGTTTCGGGAATATTAAATATTGGGTACAGATTTAGTGTAAAAAGACTGTTTTGCCCAAGAAGCTAGAAAAGTCGAGTTTCGGGATTCGGGACGGGAACGGGATCAACATGAAAGTTGAAGGGATTAACAAAATAAGTAAATCGGGGTAAAAACACCAAATCAAAAGAATCTCGAGTGAACCCCCAAGTACACGCAAGTCATAAAAAGGAACCCCCAAAGGGCCCCACTAATTCCAAAGGCACTCAAAATTTCCAAAACTATGACAAAGCTATTCTAAACCAACTAAACCAAAATCCACTAAACAAGTTCAAGACTAACACGCGACTTAATTAGTACTAATCGAGGTCACTCGGGTCGGGGTCTTACAGGGGATTACTCGAGATTCCATTGAATTGTGTTTTCATCCCGTTTTGCTTATCTCGTTAATCTCTACAACTTTCATGTTGATCCCGTTCCCATCCCGAATCCCGAAACCTAACTTTCCTAGCTTCAAGGGAAAAACAATCTTTTTACACTAAATCCGTACACAATGTTTGATATTCCCGAAACCTGTGAAACATATACTTTTTGGAAACTAGAAATTTCGACGAACAACTTTCCCTTCTTCGTCGAATTCATTTGAAGCCCCAAAAGCCATGATTTCAGCCTCCCAAGTTTTCTAGTGGTGGAACCCACTCACACTTGCTTTATAAGGGGACTTTCTCTTCTCCTTTCTCCTTTTTCCAGCACAAGCAACCAAAAAGCTAGGGCTTTTTCCCTTTTTCTTCTTCCTCTTGCTCTCCTCCCCTCAATCTCTACCAAACCTTGCACCAATTGATAAATGGATGTCATCATCTTCTTCACCATCTAGAGAGCTCTTCATTGATACCATTTTTGGAAAAAAACCTTCATTTTCAAGATCCTTGATGGACCCGATTCTTCCCTCTCTCCCGCTGCCTCTGCCCCGGGTCTTTCGGGGTACGGCGGAGGGGAGGAGAAGAAAAGATAAAGGGTATCAACATCTTTCTTTTTTTTTGTACGGGTATGCCAATTTCACTTTTCTACTTGGAATTTAGAAACGGTGATCCAAAGATCCACCTTCACAAGTAGAAAGGGGAAATGAAACTTTTTCTAGTTTCTATTGCACACATATTTTAAGAAAAGAGACAAAGGTTTTTTTGAATGCCGTGAAAGGCGATTTCATTTGTTGCCGTGAAAGGCGATTTTGCCGTAAAAGGCGATTTATAAGTCTTATCCATTATGAAAGACAAGAATTGTGATTTTTGTCTCTAAAAGAAAAATAAAGTACAATAGAAATCAAGAAAATGAATCTGACTTCTCATTCGATTGTGGGGACACGTTCAGATCGACGGTCGCGAGTCATGTATGGGCTCCTCCGTCGTCCATGCAGATGAGAACACGATGCTTGGATTCTTGGCTTGGCTTTCTAGCCTCAGATTTTTAAAGGACAAAGACCAAGAGAAGGTCTTATATCAGATAAAAAGCTAAGTAAACGGGCTGAAAAGCCACATTTTAGCCATGTTGGTAGAAGAAGGGAGGTCCTTGGGGGGGTGGCCCCCCAAGGGTGCTTCAATCACCTTTTGGTGGTCTTTGCGGCAGAGTTGCAGGGCCTCTGGATTTTCTTTTGGAAGCTTATGAAGCTTGGAATTTTTGTATGGTCCAATCAACTCAAGAGAGGCATGGAACCATTTTTGTATGCTCTTGGTAAGAGAAATTTTGACTAAAAGCCACTTTTAGTGCCTAGGTGGTCAAACCTGGCTCATATGGGCTAATCCATGGGACCTTAAGCTTTTAAAAATGGCTTAGATCTCATGTGGTACCATTTTGTAAAGAATATCTAAAAATATCCCTTTTGTGTAGAGAATATCTAAAAATATCCTTACTTGGAGAGAATCTCTCAAGTTTCCTTGATTTTGGGAGAGATTTTCTCAAAGTTTCTCAAATCCCCTTTCTTTTTGGAGAGAATTTCTCAAGAATCTCCTCTTTAGGAGAGAATATCTCAAATCTCCCTTGCTTTTAGGAAGTTTGCTAATTTTTAGCACTTACCTCCTTGCTTTTCTCCTCCTTTCCTCTTTTGGTTTGCCTTTTCTATAAAAGCAATGGAGATGGGTTTTCTTTCTCTTGTTGCTTTCTTTTGCAAAAATCTTCAAGAGTGCTCCAAGATAAAGAGTTTCTCAAGGATCTTCAAGTTTCTTCTCCTTCCTCTCCATGGCTTCAAGTAGGTCTTCTTTTTCCAAGAAAAACCCCATGTAGATGTAGGAAAGTTTCCTTTTCTTTTTTTCTTCTTCTTTTCTTTTCTTTTCTTTTTTTTTTCTTTTTTTTTCACGTGTTTTCTTTTCCTCTTTTTTTTTTTGTTTTTTTTTTTTTTTCAGCACCAGTGCTTTCTTTCTTTTTTTTTTTGTGTGCACGTTGCTTTTTTTTTTTCTTTTTTATTTTCTTCCCCTTTTTTTTCTTTTTTTCTTTTTTTTTTTTTTTTTTTTTTTTTTTTTTTTTTTTTTTTTTTTCGCCGCCCCTTTTTTTTGTGCTGTACGGACAGGTCCGTACGGACCTGGCCGTACAGCCACGTGGCCTGTGGGCCACGTCCCATGGGCCAGCCCCTTTTTCTCCCCCCCTTTTTTTTTTTTAAGAGGTTTTTTTTTTTTTTTTTTTTTGCTCACCATGATATGAGGTTTATGCAATTCAAGATGATCATGCATTCGTTCTTCTTTTTTTTTTTTTGTTTAAAATGCATCAAGATAAAAGGCTAGAATTTCTAGGTCAAGTCAACATGGATTTTGACTTAGACAAAGTTTGATTGGTTTTGACCAAGTTGGGTTGGAATTGGTCAAACTTTCGTCAAAGTTTTCCTAGCATCTAATGCATGGTGGTTTTATGCATGATTTTTGGTAAAATGGAATTGGGAGCATGATGATGCGTACCTCGAATTTTCTTGCAAGTCTTGCGATTTTTGGAGCTTGCAGCAACGTTGAGCCCACTTCTCCAGTCTCGCAGAATTTCGAGGAGCTTTGCAAGTTTTGGAATTTTGAGCTCGCAGCAATGTTGAGCTCTTTTCTGATTTTGCGGAGATTTAAGAAGAAAGGCTTGATCTCACAGCAATGTTTGAATTCAAGTCTTCTTCGAGAACCCTTCATTGATTATGAGCTCGCAACAATGTTGAGCTCATCTTCAAGCTTCCTTTCTTTTTCGGGGTGCCTCCCTTTTCTTCGAAATTGCCCCGGAACCATGCCAAAATTTCGTTAGGATTTTTTTTCTAGCAAAATTCTGTCATTTGGTGCTTGATTTCTTCCTTTCTGACTTTTGCAGGTGGTTCCTCCAGAACGAACAAGGGTAAGGGCCTTGTTACTGATGCACCTCGCCGATCTGCCAGATCTTCCAATGCGGCCGTTCAACAGGTGTGGGAAGAGGTTGGCGGGAATCTCCAAAGAAAGACTTGGGAGCATGAGCGATTGCAACTTCTTTGGGAGGAATTCCCTCGTGCTGAAGATGGATCGCCGTTTTCTGCCGCATTTTATGGCGGCATCTTGAAGAAGCATGGCCTGGAAGCTTTGGAGGCTGAGGCCAAGAGTCTGCTCGAGGACCTTAGTCTTTGGTTGAAGACTATGACGGACTGAGCTTTTGACAAACTTTCTTCTTTCTTTTTTTTTGGTACCTCCATGTATAAACATTTTGGCACTCTATTTTTTTGTATCCCCTTGTTCTACTTAAATTCTTTTTGTTGAAAATAAGCAAAAGTTGGATGGGAATGTTTGTTTGAAAATCTTGATCAAAAGGTTATCATTTTG
>QPKB01000009.1:15386894-15406002 GCA_003546025.1 Camphora micrantha | reverse complement strand
CTTAAAGTTCATGAAGCTTTTAGTTCAAGTTTTTAAAATCTCAAAATGTTCTTCATTTAGTTCAAAAATCATTTCAAGCTTTCCAAATTGCTTTCTCTTTAAATCCATTCTTTGGTTTGAAAGTTTCATGACTTTAAAATTCTATTTCCATCCTTTTTAAGTCATCTTTCAAAGCTTGTTCATTATGCCTCAAAGTCCCTTGGAAGAAGCCCTCTCATTTTCATCTTCCCTAAAAATCCTGTTTAAAGGGCTGTCTCCAGGTCGACCTGCCAGTGTGGCCGGTCGACCGGGCCAAGGGACCCGGTCGACCGGGCACACTGCCGGTCGACCGGGGTCTTGTATCCGTTACACTCTCCAACGGACATTTTTAAGACCGTTGAGCACCCGGTCGACCGGGCAGTGTACCAGGTCGACCGGGCACTAGCCGTTGGCAACTTTTTCTCTATAAAAAGTGGCTTTTTGTTTTGGGAAAAGGGTTGAACTTTTGAGGAATCTTCAAGGACAAGGAAGGACAACTTTTAAGAGGATTAGAGAAGGGATTAGAAGGCTAATCCATGGATTCAACCTTTGATCTTCAAATGGGTGTGCCTTCTTTATCTCAAGATTTGATTACATGCTTTATTTTTGAATCTTTGTTTTCTTTTCAAGCATGATCACATAGTAGTCTTTCTTCTTGTAATGTTGATTTTCTTAACATGCTTTGATCTTTGCAATCCTTTAACTTCATGAAATCAACATATGGTTTGTCATTCACATGAGTTAGGAATCTTTGTTTTTCAAATCTAACTTGCTAAACCTAAGATTGTATCTTTTCATTCAAGTTTGATCTTCTTGAAAAACCATGTGTTTGTCTACAACTCTTTCTCATAAATAGGTTTATCAACTTTGCATCATTTAAAGTTTTGAACTTTCAAAAAGAGAAAGAGTGATTTCTAGTTCATGCATTTTTTATAGACTTTGTCATTCATATGCATGCTTCTAGAAATTAGGTTTTCACTTTCTATTCAACCTTTTTAGAGGTTTTAAAGTGTGCATCATTGTTCTCTTATCCATGCATCAATAGGCATTTTATTTAAGAGAGAAACATCTTGTAAAGGTTATTGCTTAACCTAAGAAAAGCATTGTGTATAGGTTATTGCTTAGCCTTGAAAAGCATAGGTGATGTATTTGTGAGGTTTGAGGTGATCCTAAACCTTCTTTTAAGATAGTGAAATCCGGTAGGGTTACCGAGAGTGGATGTAGGCTTGTTGGCTGAACCACTATAAATGTTTGTGTCTTGATGGTTGATTTTTATCTTTTCTTTCATGGATGATGTTTTATGGTTGACTCCATCAAGTTGCTAGTTGTTAGTTTTCTTTGGTATGCTTATCTTAGAGAGTGCTTCACTTATCATCCAAATTAATCCTTCTCAAAGCATAAGTGGACTAAATATTAAAAAGTTTTATTTGGTCTAGCTTTTCGTGGCTCACCCTATTCACCCCCCCCCCCGCTCTAGGTTTCGCTCTTGGACTTTCAGCCGGCGACCATGGGCCTTGGGCCCGTTTTTTGGTCGCCGTCCGGTCGCCGTTTCTTCGCCATTTTTTCGATCTTTTTTCATTCTTTTTTCTTCTGTATTTTTGCTGACATTTCCTCTCATTTATTGGCCTGATTCTCTTGAAGAAAACCTGACGAGAAGCCACGCAAATCGGAGCACAAAGTTTCCTATTTTTTTGGAAAGCCGAAGACTTTGTTGTGCGATTTTGCCGATTTTTTGTCAAGCGTTGAAACTAGGCCAAACGATGTCGGAATGACCTGAAATTCGACGTGGAGCTTCTTGAGCAGTAGATAGGACCAACCATAGGCTTTGGTTTGAGTCTTGAAGCCGTTCGGGGTCCCGCAAATGCTTGCCTTAATTTCGCCATGAGAGAAATGCCGAGCTTTGACTTGTGGTCAACCGATGTCCGATTGACCTGAAATTTGACAAGGAGCCTCCTGAGTGTAAGTAAGACCAACCATGGGCTTTGGTTTGAGTTTTGAAACCTTTTGGGGTCCCGCAAATGCTCGCCTTGATTTCACCTCGAGGAAAATGCCGAGCTTTGAAACTAGGCCAAACGATGTCCGTTTGACCTAAAACTTGACAGGGGACCTATTGGAGTCATTTTGAGATGATCCATTAGCTCCAATTTGGATGCCATGATTCCGGGGTGCTCCGCTGCCGGTAGGCCTGTTTTTGCTTCCCGAGAGTTGATGAAGGGTCAAACGTCGTCCGTTTGACTTGAAATTTGGCATGGGGCCTTTTGGAGGTATTCTGAGACCATCCGTAGGCTCTGATCGAAGTTTTAAAGTCTTCGACACTGTCGCTGCAGGGAGCTCCTGCCTGGCTGTCGGAGGAGTGAAGTTAGGCCAAATGATGTCGAAATGGCCCGAAACTTCATGTGTACCCTTCTTTTGGCTGCTTTGAAGGATCTTGTAGTTTTTGTTTGATTCTGACAAGATCTGGTGCTTGAAGTGGCGCCTTCCTATTTATGGCAGGATGTGGCTCCATGTAGCTTTTGGTGTTGAAGGGACATAGTGACATTTTTGGTGTCAACACTTATTCAAGTCAAAGTGGAAAGCAAGAATAGAGGAGAAAAATAAGGAAAGTTTAGAGCAACAGTCCAAGCCAAGTTAGAAGTCTAAGAAGGGGGTCCCACAATCATTGTTGCAAGCATCATATATGCCCACTTTTATGTTAAAAGCTTCAGATTTAATCTCTTGCAATTAAATCTCAAATTTGTGGGTCCATGTGAAGAATTTTCTAGACGATATAAGTGGCACCATATTTAGAAAGTCTTGTTAATCAAGAAAGAAGACTCCTATTTCATTCCAATTAGGAAGCTTAATTATAAAGCAAGATGGAGATCTAAAAAGGAGGAGATTCTTCACAAAAGAGATACTTTTGCAAAAAGCATAAATAGGCATACAAGGGAGTGGAAGCCCAACACATTATTAACACAGAAACCAGCCACCATCATCCCATAAATAGAGCAGCCGTACAAGCCATCTTTGGAGCATCTTTGGAGCCATATTGGGAGAAACTTTGGAGAGCTTTTGGAGGAGGAAAAAACCACACAAGCTGCTGGCCGAATTCTTCTTCTTCTTCAATCTTCAAAGTTCTTCTTATGACTTTATTTTTATGTTATTTTTCACTAAAGACATCAATAGCTAATCTTCTTAGGGCTAGGGTGTAATTGAAACCCTAGCCTAGTTTTATGCATTCTCTTTTGGAATCTTTTAATTAAGAATTCAGTTTTATTAGTTGACATTCTAAATCATGTTTTTAATTGACAAGTTGTGTATATGCCATGCCAACCACGCCATGTTCAATTAATTTTAAGAGTAGCTAACTTAATTTTGATTGATATTGATATTAAGCATCTAGGTTTTAGAACCATGAATAATCTAAATATATGTCATGCTTAGACTCGTGCATTTATCTTTCTCATTGTTTTATTGCTTTATGTTTGTTTTGACTAGGACATATGCCATGCTTAGTTCTTGCATCATAATGAACAATTCATGTAGTATGCCACTCATGAATTAAGTTTAGGGGAATAGTAATCTAGATACATATGTCATGGTCTAAGTTGATAGATGTCATTATTAATTCTAATTTTTTATTAAAAGATAATAAGGGACATGCAGGGAGTAGATGAAACCCTAGTTCATTCATTATCATTGCTTTCAATCCTAATAGTAGTTTTGTGTTTTAGGTTACTTTCCATTAAGCTTTTGATTTATTTTAATAGTTTAATTTACTGTTTTTAGTAATTTCATTCATTCAATCAGCATTCAGTCATCTTTTTCATCCATTAAATATTCTGAATCTTTAGTTAATTTTGATATTGTTTTATAACAAGTCTTCGTGGGATCGACCTCGTACTTACAATTCATTATACTGCGTAATGATCTTGTGCGCTTGCGAGTTTAAATTGTGCGCATATTAAGTAGTTTATTTTTAAGTTGCTTGGTGCATACCAAATATCACTAATTAATTCTATGATTAGGATTACTAAGTGCGATTAGAGGCCAATTATGGTGTTTTTTTGTGTTAGAATAGTCTTTGAGAAGCTTTGGGAAGTTTTGAGAGCCTTTAAGTCTAGTTTGGTCCTTTTTGGAGCATATCTGCAATTTCGAGTGAGGCTAGGGGTTATCCATAAATTCTGTAAATTTGTTATTCTAAGCTCATTAGATCGAGATTATCATTCTGGACAACTTTTGTATTCAACTCGAATCAATTTGATGCCCTAAAACCCTTCAATTGACCAATTCCCTCATGAATTGATAGGCTTTAACCGAACAATTGACTTTTTCCTCAGAACCCTAAAATGCGTGGCTCTTGAGCTCAAAAATTAGATCTCGACCTGCCCAATAACTTTCATGTTCATTCCTAACTCACCCGAGGTCTAGAAAGTCTAATTCAACTCCCGACACATTTTTCAGGGTGTATACAGCAGTTTGGAAAATCGCAGCTTTTGCCACTGATCTCTGAAAACTTTGATTTTGGGCTTATTGGAAAGTCCCTGCATGAGCCATAATTCTTCTTCTTTGAGCCGGCCCAGCTGGGCTCTCGAAGACCTTCGTTTTCACACTTCAATCTCATCTAGGATGTGACAAACTCACAAATTAGCCACCTCAAAATATCCCACCTACCTCATTAAATGCTCACTTACCCCACGTACCCCAACCACCACAATAACTTTCTCATTCATTTACTCCATTCCACTGGCCAGCACTGAAAGTCTAGGATCTAAACCCTTGGGGGGAGGGGGGAGATGAATATGGTGAGTTAAAAAACTTTGACCAATTTTTAAATCCCTTATCCAATTTTGCTTTAAGGGTGAATTGTTTAGAATATAGAAGATGTCTTTAAACATAAGATTTAACCATATCAATAAACATCCATTTCAATCATAGACATCAATTATAAACACATGTAAATGTCCACCATAAGACAAAAGATTTATAGTGGTTCGGCAAACGTGCCTACATCCACTCCCGGTTTCCCTACCGGATTTTCCACTATCTTATCTTGAGGTTTAGGCTCACCTTTAACCTTACAACACAAATGCTTTTTCAAAGGCTTAGCATCAACCTTTACAACCACTTATGCTTGTCTAAGGCTTAGCAATAACCTTTACAACAAGATAGTTTTTCTCTCAACTATATGACTTGGAATCACTAAGAGAGATGCAATTAAGTACATATTAATGCCTCTTAACATAGGCTCATGTAAAAGTGAAACCACAATTTAAGACATATGCATAATGAATGCAAAGATCTATAAATGATGCATATGCTTGAAACCCTTTATCTCCTTTTGAAATTGAATGCTCATAATTGATACAAAGGTAAAAGCCATAAATGAGAGATAGAGTGGTTAAATGATGCACACATGTTTTGAAATGATGAACAAACTAGTTTTAGAAAATCCAACCTAATTTTAACATGTTTGTTCAAAACATGAATTTAATAACATGTGTAGAACTACTCAAATGTTGAAGTCAAATCAATAATCATGTTTAAAACCAAAGCATGTTAAGCAAACAACATTTGAACAATTTTATGTGAACACTAAATCATGCCATTTAATGAAAACGAAGATTTAAAGACAAGCATGAATTAATTTTGAGAAAATTGAGCACACCCATTTGAAGAATCAAAGGTTGAAAACCATAGATTTGCCCTCCTAGCCTTCCTCTAACCGAGCTTGGATGCCCCACCTTCCTTGGCCTTCAAAAGTCTGAAAAGTGTTGGCTCAAATCCCAAGAAAAGGCTCATTATATATAAAAAAAAAACAGTTCTAACGGCTAATTCACAGTTAGCCGTGACATCTCCACGGCTTGTCGTAAGTCCAACGGTCAGAAAACGGCTAGTTTACAATGGTCATATTTTTCTCTACGGCTAGCTCATGGCTAGCCTTAGGCTTACTACACGGTTAGCCGTGAGGTAACCGTAAGGTCACTGAAATGCTAAATTTTGAAGTTTTGTGCATTATGGAAATGTGACTGCGAGTTGACCGAACTCCATGGTGGTTAACCACCATTTCCTAGTATTTTTTATGTCAAAATGGTTTTCTAAGGGGAATTTTGGCCATGGAAAACTTGACTTGAATAGAGACTAATATGTTTATGCATGAAGTTCAAAAATTCATTTTATAAAACTTTTGAAACTAAATTGAAAAGATTAAATTATGCATAAAGATCAAGTCTTAACTTACATAATGCCAAACAAGAAAACTTAAATAAAATTTCATTAAGATTTCAAGATTAAAAAGTATGAGTGCGTGAGAGATTAAGCTATGACTAAAATGAATGCATCCAATCAAATTGCAACAAATGAAAACCCTAACAAGCACAAGAGAGCTCTTCTCTCTTCCTCCCTTCTTATTATCCTTCTCTTCTTCTCTCGTGGCTTGGTGAAGAACACCATCTTAGAGTCTCTCCTTGCAAGATCCGGCCCGGCCAATCGACTCCCTTTTATCCTTGACTCGGCATGTTCTGCTTTGGGCGATTATTCCATCGTATCAGCCCCTCCATCAACTACTCTTCTTCTTCTAGGACTTCTAAGAGGTAGGTCCTCTTCTATCCTTGAATGATTCTTGAGCTACCTATCTTCTTCACCACTTGTGTTTACTGTTATAGGTGTGGACAGTGAGTGGGTTTTATTTTAGGGAGATTTTAGGTGAGTTGTTTGATGGAGAAAGCTCTTGGTTTGGAGCTTGGATTGACTTTGGATTAAGGCTTGGATTAATTCTTGTTTAGAGGCAAGTATTTGAATTAAATTACATAATATGTGTGGTTACACTTGTTTCTAGTTAATCATGATATGTTAATCATGTTTTAGAAATGATTGGTATTAATCACCGTGGTTTGTAAATAGTTATTGTTAAATTAGTGTTCTTTCCAAGGGTTTCAGTTGGTTTTCTTAATTCTAATCTATGGTTGGATTAGAGTTAGAAATTGAAATAAATGATGGGACTAAACCTTATTTTTGGTGCAAAACATTAGTGGATTTACCCCTTTTAATCCCCCTAAATAAGATATTTGGACCACACCTGAAAAATCCCCTTTAAGACCCAGCCAGCAACTAGTTTGCCCACTGCCAGTGGCCACACCGCAGCAACTGCCAACGGCCACTCTGCTGCCCTCAGCCACTCTGCACAGCAGCCAGCATCCACTCTGCACAAATATTGATTTATTTCTTAAAAAGGGAATGCCAAAACGTAAATCATTGGTGGAACCCTATACCTCGACCTCTGCCATCTTTATTTTCAACTTAATACCTAAACTCGAACAATTGTGAATGCATGTGGAGCACGGTGACTCATTTTTTTATCCGAACTTAGGGATTGGATATACATACAATATCCATCCTTTGAGCGTATAACTTTGAAAATCACCATATTTACATGTCTATGATTATTTTAACTAGACTTTTTGTACTTTTATTATTTTCATGCACCCTATTAACCCGACCCTAGTATCATGCTTTACTAACTCCTTGGGTCTTAGCTCGCAATTCTCGCCCTGCTTGACGATTGGATGTTCCCGAATCCTTAGAGAGTTTCTTGGTTAGTGTGCGAGCATTCAGCTACCCTGCCTTCTGAGTTACCCGGATCACTTTGCCTTTCTACCACCCGTTCTGGGTCCCCTATTTCTACCTGAAATGCTGCCCATTTTTCCGTAAGATCTCTCAGACTTAGAAAAATAATTTTTAAAAATCCGATTCTACCCAGTTTATTGTTTTAAGCTCAAATGACCTCGATTTACTGTTTCAAGCCTGACTTAACTTGGTTTCCTATTTTGAAAGCCAAATCAACATTATTTTCTATTTTTAAGCATTCTAATTGCCTGCCAACCCCATACTTGCACATACTTCCCTTGAGTAACTGAATTACTCATAAATTCCTGACTAAGCCTTGAACCCCTGCATTTTGCATTGATTCTCGAGTTGGCACCACCAATCTGTTATTTTAGTATTTATTATATATGGATATATATATTGCTTGCTGCAGTTTGAGTCTTTTATGTCACCGATGTTACTTAAGTACCCATCTTGTCCGGGGCAGACCAGGTACCCCCGTGATAGGGACTCTAGGACGAGTTCCGAGATACCCCCAGCCAGCTTGTTTGGGGCTAGCAGTTGCTCCCCCTTTTCGAGGAATTATGTGAAGTGGATGCCAATTAGTCGGCAGTCTAAATTAATTACTGTTTATGATTCCATTATTCATATTATCATGCATTAACCTGCTCAGCTCACTATCATTGATATACTGATTAATCACCTGTATTTATACTTTGCGTTGCACATGCAAACTATTCCTTTTATTTTGGATATTTGCCAGGCATTTGTGTGTGATCTACGCTTGGTGCCGTAGGATTCATTTACTGACCTGTACCCTGGTATGACTTCTAAGGAGGTGGTTGCAGAGCCGCAGGTTACGTGCAATTGAGGTGCATAGGCTGTCATGTAGACTCCGTCACATGAGACACGAAAAACCAGGGAGTATTATTTTGGGTTTTGTATTATGTTTTACTGGCCTCTATTGGCCTTTTTTTTTTCTGGGAATGAAATTAATACATATTTTGTAATTTCTAGCTTGAAATATGGAATGATTTATCTTGGTTACTTGTCTAACATTTTTATCTCCTATTTGTGTCGTACCTGTCTGACGATGTATTGTACAGTAGTATTTAGTTAGTAAGATATTATCGTACAACTCGAAATCCAATAAGCTCTGGACTTCGGATTGCACCGCAATGCATGCTTCCGCTTAATATTCCATAACGGTGATGGATCTTGTAATTCTCAACCATGTGGATCTTGGGGAAAAAGTAAGATTATGCTACAGTAATCCCCATAACCACGACCACTTAATCCTATATACTATATCCTGTAGTGTGTCCCCTATATACTATATCACATGGCACCTTAATCCTACCCCCATTTTCAAGATTTTACTATATCCTGTAGTGTGTCCCCATGCTAGCTTACATGGGTTAAGACCCACCACAATAGAATGTGAATGCCAGGGTTGATGTTGACCTTGGTGCATCATAGTCAAGGTCGATATTGACCCTCAGCACAGAAAATGAGGGTCGACGTGGACCCTCAAAAGAATGATGAAAAAAGAAGGCTTTTTATGTGGGAAGGCTGATATGGTGCAGGTTTGGCTAAAGTGACCTTTTTGGTGCAATGATCACCTAAAATGTTTTCTTTTCGATAAATCCTCTTAAAAATATTAAAGACAATCTCTCTTATTTTTTTCTCATTTGATGAGATCATTGGATTTACATGGACAACATAAATCCAATTTAAATTTCAAAATCAAAATAAATTGTCAATGACAAACATAGCTAAGTGGATTGCGAAGGGACACAACCCAATTGGGCCGAATGATCTAACAGGCCCGATGGACGGGGACCATTATATCCTAATAATATATATCTTTAAAAGGAATAGAGATCTTGAAAATGCAATCTTCTATAGCTAGTGGTTTTCATCATCATCATCAACAAAGCTTTGAATCAACTATGTTGGGTCGGCACCATGAATCTTCTTATTTATCCATTCTGATCTATCAATCTTCTTATTTATCCATTCTGATCTATCTTAAGCCAAATCCTTTAATGGGTCTATAGCCTCTTAAATCTAACCATACCCTTTGGTTGGCCATCCACTTGCATGGAAAAAATAGTTCCTCACCGTGGCCTTTATTGGCCTGTGTTGGATACGTCGAAATCATCTCAAATGAGTTTATCTTATTTTATCACCTATTGATGCTAACCCTAAATGTGAGGCCCTACCTCTTAACTTATCTTAATGGGACCCACTTATAGGTAATTATCCCTAATTTTCCTGTTTAATAGGTGACTAGTGAGGGTAGTTGAGTAATTTTCTAGCAATTAGGCCAGGCTTAGTTTATAGGTTTGGGGGACTTTTTGAGATTTATAGGTTTGTCAAGGGTTTAGTTAGTTTCCCTAGGATTAGTTTATTGGTTAGCTAGAGGCCTGTAAGTCCCCGACCAGAGAGACCACGATTAGTGTTAATTAAGTTGTATTTTAGCTCTAAGTATGTTTAGCTGATTTTGATTAAGTTTTGGGTTAGAATAGCTTTCAAAATAGCTTTGGGAAATTTGAGAGCCTTCTTAATTAGTGGGACCATTTGGGGGTTCCTTTGGCGACTTTGCGTGAGCTTGGGGGATTGTTCGAGAGTCCATAAATTCGTGTGTTAATCCCGTTTGACTCATCTCGTTAATCCCTACAACTTTCATGTTGACCCCGTTCCCATTCGAGATTCCTAAACCCGACTTATCTCAATTTGAGGGGAAAATGGTCTTTTTACCTCAAAATCTGGACACAATTTTTAATGTCACCAAAACCCACGAAACATATACTTTTTGGAAACTAGAAATTTCGACGAACAACTTTCCCTTCTTCGTCAAGCTCGTCCGAGGTCCCAAAAGCCATGTTTTTAGCCCATTAATCTTGTTAAGTTGTGGGTCCCACCTTCTTGTTCTATATATTGTGAACCCTCCTTCTCATTTCCCTTTCCTTGTCATTTAATTGACGAAGAAGAAGCTACAGCTGCCCTAGGGTTTTCTCCCTTTGTTCTTGCTCTCTTCCTCCTCAATCCACACATATCTCTTGCTAAAATGGAAAATGGACACCATCTTCTTCCTCCTCACCTTGAGAGCTTCGATTTGGTACTCCTTGTAGAGGAACCCATCACCATTAGAGCTCCCCTTGAGCTCTCCTTGCCCATTTGAAGACTTTACATGTAAGCCATCACCCTTATCTCCTAGATTTGTGTTCTTCTAACCTTAGAGAAGCTCTACCTCCATTATTGCAAGCTTTCTCTTCCCCATTCTTGGTTTTGACCATTTAAGGTTTGTATTTGGGAGTTTTTGATTGTGTTTGTAGGTTGACTTTAGAAGATTGTGATTAGAAGCTTGATTTGCTAGATTGGACCCAAGGCAAGTGGATGAATAGATACCTTGAGTTTTAGAATGTTTTATGAAAAATGTGGATGGCTTTGTTATCTTTCATTCATACTTACTCTTATTGATTTTATTGATTTTTAAATACACATATGAAAGAGCCTTGTTAGCCCATTTATTGTCTTAGAAATGTTGGTACATAGTCTTCTATTTTACACTTGTTTATAGCACAAATGAATATTTGTGAATGATGGGTTTCCTTTCTCTCTCTTGTGGTTAAATGTGATTGAGAAGGAAGTGATTAGATGGATGTTTGTGGAAGCTTTGATGGTGCTTTGTGTGGTTTTGAAGGAGGTTTTAAGCCTCTCATTTTGGTGTAAGAATGAGGCTCAAGGAGAATTACAAGGGGGGAAAAGGAGGAAGCCCGAACTGCAATTTTGCAGTCTTTTGGACAATTCGCTCGAGCGAACTTGACACTTCGCTCAAGTGAACCCCATCCAGAACAAAGTTAGCTTGAGCGAACTGAAACTTCGCTCGAGCCAACCTGAACTAGACAAGTTCTCTCGAGCGAACCCTTCCAAAGAGCACTTCGCTCGAGCGAACTTCAGGGTCCGCTCAAGCGATGTGTACTGTTCACTAGGGGCTATGTTGGGTGCAGGAATGTAATGTTTAAATGTTTGGAAATGGTTTGTTGGGAGCCCCATTGTAATGCAGAAATTTAGAAACAATGTATGAAGCCCGTTTGAGAAAGAAATCTCATCACGAAGATCTATTGAAGGTTTTTTTGAAATTACTAAGGTATATAGGGAGCCTTGAATGTCTCCAAAACTTAATGAGTACCAAGCTTATACTGAAACTAACATACGGGACCCCTATTCACCTAGAACAAATCTTGAATCTCGATACTTGGCCCCAAAATTTTTGGAAATAGAGTTGTGTTCTATATTACCTGAACTTTTGTATTTATGCACTTCCCGAAATTTATGCTATATAATTTGTAATGCCCGAAACCACTGGAATTACATTTGAAGGATTTTGCTGGCCCGTTACTCATTTGCCCGAAATGAAGTGATATTTGTGCCTATGAGCACCCCGTCCCGCTCATTTATGTATTTGCATCATATGTGTTTTATACATGTCCCGATTTCTGTTATGTGACGTATGAGTCGGCACCACTAAGCTTGGACGACCTTGTCGGTTTTATCCACCGACTTGGAAGTCCCCCCTCCCATCCCGCCAACTGTAGTTTGGATCCCGTCCCGACCCGATACCCGGTTCTCTACCGTGTTCCCGTCCCGTATAATTATATGTATATGTATATTTTGTTGAATCTCATCACCTCATGTGTCAAAGATCAACGCCTCGATGTGCTCTCATCACTTCGATGATAGAGGATTTAGCTTTGTGTGGTTGTCATCTTGCTAGTTCGTTGTTCATTGGTACCTTTACATACTTTTATATTGCCTAAATGTTTTGAAATAAATGATTTATTCCTTTCATAAAAATTGTTGTTCAAACAGGTTCCCATGTTTTCTACGGTAAATTCAATTATGATTATATCGACATATCCTTTCACCCACCTACCAGACCGTTGTATTTGACCCACTCTTTGGTACGTAGGTCCTGACACTAGTCATCCCGAGGAGGAGTACGAGGAGGCGGCCGAAGAGCCGAATTGAGTATTTGAGTGGCAAGCCGATTGTGACAACTTGGTCCGGGCGGCACCCTTAACCATGGGGCGTAGCGTGTCAACCACGGGCTTCAAACGGTGAGTCTCCGTTAGCCCACATTGGAAATATCCATGTCCTGACCCTGGGCTTATAAGTCAAACCCCATATTAACTTAGCATGAGGCCTTTTAAAACCGTGCGGCCCCGGAAACCGTAAGAACTCCGAAGTTAAGCGTGCTCGGGCGGGAGCAGTACTAGGATGGGTGACCTCCTGGGAAGTCCTCGCGCGTGCACGTGGGCCAAAGCGGACAATTTCATGCTGAGTTGGGCGGGGCTGTGACAGTTGGTATCAGAGCCGAGGACGGCTCTATTTCCAGTGGGGGAGAATGTGACAACTTGGTCCGGGCGGCACCCTTAACCACGGGGCGTAGCGTGTCAACCACGGGCTTCAAACGGTGAGTCTCCGTTAGCTCACATTGGAAATATCCATGTCCTGACCCTGGGCTTATAAGTGAAACCCCATATTAACTTAGCATGAGGCCTTTTAAAACCGTGCGTCCCCGGAAACCGTAAGAACTCCGAAGTTAAGTGTGCTCGGGCGGGAGCAGTACTAGGATGGGTGATCTCCTGGGAAGTCCTCGCGCGTGCACGTGGGCCAAAGCGGACAATTTCATGCTGAGTTGGGCAGGGCTGTGACACCGATGATGTCGTTTAGACATTCGGTTGCCTTGAGAGAAGAAACATTTTGAGATTGTGTCTAACTCATTCTTTTGGGGAATTATTTTAGTTGTACTGGCCTTTGTTAGCCTTTATTTTTGGGGAGCGATAATTAATTGATCTTGTATAAGCATTTAACTTTACCTTTGGGAAAATGCTATTAATGATCGTTGCTCACTTTGACATCAAGTTGTTTATATGAGTTATCATTCTTATTATTTTGGAATGAGTTTATGAATTTGATTTGCTACACGCTTCCGCACTTAAACAAAAATATTATGTTGATGGGATATCTTCACCACGGACACCTATGGGAAATCACGTGCACGAGTAATATTATTTGTAAGACCCCGACCCGAGTGACCTCGATTAGTGTTGATTAAGTTGCATTTTAGTGCTAAGTGTGTTTAGTGTGTTTTGGTTTAGATTGGGTTTAGAATAGCTTTGTTATAGCTTTGAGAATTTTGAGTGCCTTTTTGATTAGTGGGGCCCTTTGGGGGTTCCTTTTATGACTTTGCGTGTACTTGGGGGATTAATTGAGATTCCTTGGATTTGTATTTTTATTCTTTTTTATTAATCTCATCGATCTCTACAACTTTCATGTTGATCCCGTTCCCGTCCCGAATCTCGAAACCCTACTTTCATTGCATTGAGGGCAAAACAGTCTTTTTACACTAAATCTAGACCAAAAACTTGATATTCCCGAAACCGTGAAACATATACTTTTTGGAAACTAGAAATTTCGATGATCAATTCTTCTTTCTTCGTCGATTTCATCTGAGGTCCCGAAAACTACTATTTCAGCCTTCTAAGTTTCCCAAGGGGTGGAGCCCACTCTCCTCTTCTATATAAGGAACCCACCTCTTTTCCTTTTCCTTTTTTCCAGCAACTTTCTTGCCTAGGGTTTCTTCTTCTTCTTCCTCTTGCTCAATCCCTCACCAAGCTTGCACCAACATCATAATGGAGATCACCATTCTCTTCCTCTCCTTCTAGGCTTTCCATTGATGCAATTTGAGAAGAAAACTACCATCTCCAAGACTTGTTTTGAGCTAAGACTTGCCATTAGAGGACCTTCCAAGTAAGCTCTCTCACTAATCTCTTAGATTTGTGTTCTTATGATCCTTGTGGAGCTCCATTTTCAATATTGGAAGCTCTCTCTTCCTGTTTCCTTGTTTAACCCATTTTAGGGTTTGTTTTGGGGGTTTTGTAGAGATTGTGGATTTTGTGCTTGAGAGGGTGTTTAGAGGATCTTTTGCTTAGCTTTGGACTTGAGGCAAGTGGTTGAATGGTTATGTTGAGCTTTCAATGATTTTTGTGAAATGCAATGATGATTTTATACTATTGTTGATTTACATTGATTTGAAATAAATGTGCATTAATGACTCTTATTAGTTCATTAAATGATTTTGGGGAAATATGGTTGGTGGTTTGCATTTATTGCTTAATGATAGTTTAAATGAACTCTCATGATATGGTTTTCTCTTGTTCCTTATGGTTGAATGTGATGGCGAAAAAGAAGGGTTTGATTGAGGATGATGGGGGTATTGATGTGAAGCTTGAGTGATGTTGGAAAGGAGTATTAGGGCCTCCCATGTGAAGTGAAATTGTGGTTAAGAGAGTTGTAAGAAGTAGAAATGAAATAGGAGCAGAACTGTCCCGAAACTCATTTCTGGGCAGTTCGCTGGAGCGAACCTGGTGGTCGCTCAAACGAAGTGTCCAGAACAGGTTCCGAACCATTCCAGTAGACAGTTCGCTCGAACGAACCCCTTATTCGCTCGAGTGATCCCTCCCAGAACTGTATCAGGCTCGTCACAAAACCTCGTTAGTTCGAGCGAACTAGTTGTTCGCTTGAGCCAACAGAGCGAACCCCTTCATCGTTCGAGCGAACTCCCCCAGAAGGTTTATCAGAGCGTCACAGAACCTTGTTAGTTCGAGCGAACCATTTATTCGCTCTAGCCAACATGTTCGCTCGAGCGAACCCATTATCCGCTTGAGCGAACCTCCCAGAAAGTCATTCCAGAGAGCACATCGCTCGAGCGAACTCCCTGTCCGCTCAAGCGATCAACACTGTTCACCTGGGACTAATCTGTGAGCAAAAATGAAGTATTTATTCGATTAAGGGGCGTTTGTTGGGAACCCCATTGTGATGGGAAAACTAGTAACCATTTGAAAAGAGAAATCAAATCACAAGTTTTCATTTAAGTTTTGAAAATCCTAAGGTGTATAAAGAGCCCGGAATGTCTTTAAACTCAAGGAGTACCAATTTTTATTGTATATGACATACGGGATCTTTATTCACTTTGATTGAATTTCGAATCCCGATATTTGTCCCGAACCCCTTGAGTCATGATTTACTATCCCCGAAAGTACTGAATTTGCAATTGTAGCACTTTTGTTAATCCCGATATGCACTTCCCGTTTCAAATGATAATTGTGCCTTTGAGCATCCCGTTCTGCCCGTTTGTATAAGTGCATCATACGAATTTGTACATGTCTTGATTTATGATATTTGACCTATGAGTCGGCACCACTAAGCTTGGATAACCTTGCCGGTCTGATCCGCCGACTTGGAAATCCCCCTCCCGTCCCTCCAGCTGCAGTTTGGATCCCGTTACCCGGTTATTACCGTGATATTGTCCCGATGCCGCAGATTGCTACTGTGGTTCCCGATGCCCGATTGCTACCGTGGTCATGTCCCATATTTATTTTATATATATGTATATGTTACTTATGTTGCATCTCCTCACTTCGGTGACTGAGGTCAACATCCCGATATGCTCATGTCACTTTGGTGATAGAGGACTTAGCTTCGTGTGGTTGCCATCTTGTTGTTCCCGTATTCCTTGGATACCTTACATGTTTTTTATTGCATTTATGTCTCAAATAAATGATCATTCTGTTTTATGCGATTTATTGTTTTAACAGATTTGAATGTTTTCCGAGGTAAATTCAATTGTTGTCATATCTTTTCACCCATTTGCCAAACCGTCGTGTTTGACCCTTGTTTTGGTACTCAGGTCCCGTCGTTGGCTTTCCCGAGGAGGAGCTTGAGGAGGCGGTCGGAGAAACGCAGCGATTAGTTGAGTGGCACGCCGATGATGTTGTCTAGACATTCGGGTGCTTGAGCTACAAAATATTTTGGGATAGAAATTAACCAATTATTTTGGGAACTTGATACTTTGTTATATTGGCCTTTGTTGGCCTCTAATTTTGGGGAAATGTAACTAAATGATTTTTGTTATAAACCTTAACTTACTTTTGGGAATTAGCCATTGATCATTGCTCATTTTGATACTGGTATTAAATATGTGTTAATCTTGTTATCTTGGACATGAATGTGTGAATTAGATTTGTCTCACACTTCTGCATATTAAAAGAAATATTCATGTTGATGTGATATCCTCACCGCTGACACTTGTGGGAAATCGCGTGTACGAGTGGCATCTCTGATGGACTCGTATACGTTTTGATTTAAATTTATTCATAATGTTGACATGGATTGTACCATTCATTCATTAGCGTCCCGATCCCGGATCAGGCTCGCTCTTGCGTGGGACCCGATCCGGGGTCGCGACATTATTCTTATTCAATTCGTGCACGTATTAGCCAAATAAATTTATGTTCTATGGTATTGACACCAATCATCATTCATCATCGTTCCAAATTGAGTCCCGATCCCGGATTAGGCCAGTGGGCCCAGTTTGTGGTCGCGACAAGGCCCTTAGGTGTAATTACAAGGTTTAGGAAGGGTTTTTCCTAGGAGAAATGTGCAACAAACCCAAATGCCCCTAGGTCCCTTCACTAACTAAACTACCAAGGGAGGGCACTATAGTCAATAGACCCAAACTACCCTAAATACCCTCATCCTTATCCTTAGCATACATAACCAAAGGAGGGCAATAAGGACATTTGACCCAAAGCCAACCTTATATAAACAAAACACTCCCCTCCCACGACGTTCTCACCTCTCTCCCTCTTCCCTCATTTCCCTCTCATTTCTCTCTTCTTCCCTCTCTTCCATTCCATTTTCCCTCCAAGATTTCCTACAAGAATTCCTAGATCTAGGGTTTCCAACTCCAAGAAGGCAAGACTTCATCAAGCTAAAGCCATCTACAACCAAGAAGCCCTCTCTCTCCTATTAGATCTTCTTTCCCTCTCCAATATAAGGTGAGTTTCATCTCCTCGCTCCAATTCTATGTAGATCTACCTATTTTGTCACGCCCCCAAACCCAGACTCTGCAGTTGCCCGACCTTGGGGAGCGTGAATGAGATAAAATACAATTATATTTCTCCCAGGATCCGCGTGTGTGAGGATGATAAATTCCCAACACAAATTTGAATATTTCAAGGAAGCTTACGTGGCGTTGCGACCAGGAGCCCGTGGCCATCAGATTCCGCATCATACTCAACCGCTAGCACATAGTTATAATGTCAAGGACCATATCAGACTGGAACAAACCATCATAATAAAATACAGAGCTGACAGTAACAGGATAATCATTCCCACATATGTTCAAGTTACAAATTATCAAAGTGTATTAATTAAAAATCCCGAAGAAAATGCTAAAAAAAGCCATACAAATAACAAGCTAAATAAACACTACCCCGAATATGACGTAGCTCCGATGTTAAGTTCAATGTCGACATGACATAGCCGACACTATAACCTGCAAACTCATGGCGCCACAGCCACCTCGTGCACTTAGTTCGGGGCGAAAAACCTGCTACCTAAAGAACCAAACAAAAAGGGTCAGACACGACGATCTGGTAGGTGACTGAGATGGATAATCAATATTCTGAATAATTAAACATGTGATAAATGATGGTATTTGATCAAAAGCTGCATATATTTAAAACCTGTGTAACACATGGATATCTGATAACTCATGTATTCCTCACATTGCAAACCCATTCCATATGCGCACCCTTTTAATCGCCCTTCTTCAGGGGAACCACAATCGTGGGGACAGATTGGCAACCACACTAGCTAAATCCTCCATCACTAATGTGATGAGAGCACACTAGAGGTGTTGGTCTTGGACACGCGAAGTGACAAGAGCCAACTAAATACATATACTAGATGCTAAGAAACTTGGGTAACAGGCAAAACCACGGCCGCAGAATAGGGTAACGGGACAGGTAGGACCCAGACTACAGCTGTCAGAAGTTATTAAGGACCCCAAGTTGGTGGATTAAGCCAACAAGGTTGCCCAAGCTTAGTGGTGCTGACACTAAAATCAAAAGCGAACGAACACACAAAATATGGCGAGGAACTACTTAAACAGGCCAAGTCAAAACACACACACTCATATAAGGAGTAGTCCTCCTAATATGCTTATAAAAGCTCACAGAGTCACATGGGCTGGCAAAACTAATTGTTTTTGGCTAAACGAATGAAATATTGAAATTTTTTATTTTTAGTCAAAACGAGCTAAATAATCCAAATCTAATCATTTTTAGTCCAAGACGGGCAAAAATAACTAAATCTGAATGTTTTAGCCAAAGCGAGTAAAATCCGGTGATAATTATCCCAAATGGGCAAAACCGACGGACCATAAATCCAACGAGCTTAAAAACGAAATTTTCGGGCAAGCACAACTAAATAATGTAAATAAAATCATATTTTCGGCGAATCCAAGTTCAACGGTTAATTTCCACATGTGCACATCCCATAGACAAGTTGAGACTGCATCATTTGGCATAACGTGCACATAGAACCTCGAATGTCGGGTTTTATATCATTTGGTGCTCCCTAGATTTGG
>QPKB01000009.1:15223634-15386095 GCA_003546025.1 Camphora micrantha | reverse complement strand
AAAACCAAGAAAAGAAAAAAAAAAAAAAAAAAAATCTCAAAACCCACTGGACTCAATCTGAGTCCTCCGATCGATCGGACGAAGGTCCGATCGATTGGCTAAAATTTTCTGAACAGGGTCCGATCGATCGGCTAAAATTTCTACACAGGGCCCGATCGATCGGCCCAAAAACCCTTACAGTTAAAGACAGTCCGATCGATCGGTCTGCACGTCCGATCGATCGGACCTGGCGTGCAGCAGTTCCGGGAACTTGGTTTCTTTTTCTCCCTTTTTCCTTTCCTTCCAACACATGATTAACCAAGGAAAACTATGAACAAGATGACTTAATTACATGCTTCCAAGACATTAAATGAGGCTATCAAGAGGTATAAAGATCATTTATTGCAACCATGGAAAATCAATAAGGAAATCAATGAAAGCATAAAAATCCATAAATGCTACCAAACCATTTGAAACTTAAAAACATCCAACATTCACTTGCCTCAAGTCTTCAATTAATGATATTAAGCTCTAACAAGTCCTCCAAGAAAATGGTCCAAGCTACAAGGCAAAATCCCCAAATAAAACCCTTACATGGGTCAAACAATGAAATGACAAAGAAACCTTTCAATAATGCAAATGTAGCTTCCCTAAGGCTAGAAGATTATAAATCTAGAAGATGAGAGGGATCACTTACTTGGATGACCTTCAAGTGAGAAGAACTAGTTCAAGGGAGGTCTCAATATGGGGAGATTTCTCCAAGAATAGTATCAAGGTGAAGCTTGCAAGGAGAGGAAGAGATTGGTGGTCTCCACTTTGAGTTGGTGCAAGATTGGTGAGGATTAGAGATGAAGAAGCAAGGAGAAGAAGAGGAACTTGCTAGAGAAAAACCCTAGACTCAAATGGCTGGAACATGGAGAATGGAAGGCAATGGAGGGTGAGTTCCTCTTTGTTAACAAAGGGGAGGTTGGGTCCCACAACTTAATGCACTTGGGTGGCTGATATCATCTCTTTCGGTACCTCGGATGAATTCGACGAAGAAGGAAGAAATGATCGTCGAAATATCTAGTTTCTAAAAAGTCTATGTTTCGCGGGTTTCGGGAATATCAAAGTTTTGGGTACAGATTTGGTGTGCAATGACTGTTTTACCCTCAAGGCCAAGAATTCGGGTTTCGGGCCTCGAATGGACACGGGATCAACATGAAAGTTGTAAGAATCCACAAGATGAATGCAACGGGCCAAAAACACCATACACAACAAATCGGGAAAATCCATCAAGAAAATGCAACGCCAAAAAGGGAACCCCCAAAGGGCCCCACAAGCTACCAAAGCATTCAAAAGCCCAAAACTAGGATCAAAACTATTCCAAACCCAACTTAAGCAAAAATCACCAAACAAGCTTAGCACTAACACGCAACCTAATTAGTACTAATCGGGTTCACTCGGGTCGGGGTCTTACACAACTAATATCCACTACCCATTTGTGACGTAACTCCGATGTCAAGCACAATGTCTACAGGACATAGCCGACAAGACAACCTGCAACTCGTGGCTCCACAGCCAACCAAACTCTCAGCTCGGGGCGGGAATCTGAACCTGAGTACCAACATAGTGGGTCAAACACGACGGTTTGGCAAGAGAATGAAAAGATACCACAATATACAATAGATGAAATACCTTGAAAAGCATAGAAATCTGTTTAAACAAGAACTCTAATAAAACCGATAAATCATTTGCTGTAAAACAAGTAAACAAGATAAGACATATGAGGTAACCAAGGAATCGGGAATAACAAGGTGGCAACCACAAGAAGCTAAGTCCTCTATCACTAAAGCGATAGAGCAATAACTAGGCCCTGATCTCAGTCACTCGAGGTGAGGAGAAACAGGGGATCTCATATAGATACATATACATATACAATACTATGCATGACCACGGTAGAGAGCCGGGCATCGGGGACCACAGTAGCAATCTGCGGCATCGGGACAAGACCACGGTAATGACCGGGTAGCGGGATCCAAACTGCAGCTGGCGGGACAAGAGGGGGATCTCCAAGTCGGTTGATCAGACCAACAGGGTTATCCAAGCCTAGTGGTGCCGACTCATAGGTCAAATACAATCGAGACAATGCAAGCAAATCAAGTACGAATACATAATCAAACGGGCAAGACGGGGGTGCTCAAGGGCACACTGGCATATCATGTGGTGCAATGCACTTCAGGTCAAGTAACTGTTTCAAGTGTACAATAATACTTTCGGGAAAACCATTCATATAAAGCAAGGCTTGGAAATAGAGAAATATTATGAACTATGCTAAATCAGGAAAGACAATGATTTTAAGATCTAATTGAGTGAATAGGGGTCCCGTATGTCGATCATAGATATGAATTGGTACTCCTTGAGTTTGAAGACATTCCGGGCTCCTTATGCACTTTTACTCTTTTCAAAACTTACAATGAGCTTATGGTTATAACTAGATGTTATGATAAGGAAATCGAGACTATAAATGGTCCATCCTAAGTATGATGTTAATTCGGAGACATCGAGCAGCCTACTCAGTCATCGAAAGGAATAGAATTCGCGATAACCAAGGAAAAAGTCTTGTATTTAGATATAAAGGAGATATCGCGTCATTCCGTCCCGTTCAAGATTGAAATGAAGTGAACATCGATGTCACCCAACCAACCGTGAGGAGCATCGGCTCAAGACGTCCTCACGCATGGTCAAATGAGTCCAAAAAGGGTAGCCAAGGTCCCACCTAAAACCAAGAAAAGAAAGAAAAAAATAAAAAAAAAATCTCAAAACCCACTGGACTCAATCTGAGTCCTCCGATCGATCGGACCGAAGGTCCGATCGATTGGCTAAAATTTTCTGAACAGGGTCCGATCGATCGGCTAAAATTTCTACACAGGGCCCGATCGATCGGCCCAAAAACCCTTACAGTTAAAGACAGTCCGATCGATCGGTCTGCACGTCCGATCGATCGGACCTGGGCGTGCAGCAGTTCCGGGAACCTGATTTCTTTTTCTCCCTTTTTCCTTTCCTTCCAACACATGATTAACCAAGGAAAACTATGAACAAGATGACTTAATTACATGCTTCCAAGACATTAAATGAGGCTATCAAGATCATTTATAGCAACCATGGAAAATCAATAGAAGAAATCAATGAAAGCATAAAAACCCATAAATGCTACCAAATCATTTGAAATTTAAAAAACATCCAACATTCACTTGCCTCAAGCCTTCAATTAGTGATAAAACCAGCTCTAATCACACTTGCAAGCCAAGAACAAGATCTCTACAAAAACCCCCAAAACAAACCCTAAAATGGGTCAAAACAAGAAATAAGAAGAGAGAGCTTTCAAGAATGAAAATGGGGCTTCTCAAGGATCAAAAGAGCATGAATCTAGAAGATTAGGGAGAGATCTTACCAATAGGTTCTCCAAATGGACAAAGCAAGCTAAATGAAGACCTTGGAGAGAAGAGATTCCTCCACAAATGGTACCAATAGGAAGCTCTTGAGGTGGGGAAGAAGATGATGTAACCTTTTGAGATGATGGTGCAAGATTTGGTGAGGATTAGAGATGAAGAAGCAAGAAGGAGAAGAAGAACTTGCTAGAGAAAAGAACCCTAGACTCAAATGGCTGGAAAAATGAAGAAGGAAGAAGAGAAATGGGTTCTCTATAACCAATGAGAGTGGGCTCCACCACTTAAGAACCTAAAAAGGCTGAAATAGCGGTTTTCGGGACTTCGGATGAAATCGACGAAGAAGGAAGAAATGATCGTCGAAATATCTAGTTTCTAAAAAGTCTATGTTTCGCGGGTTTCGGGAATATCAAGTTTTGGGTACAGATTTGGTGTGAAAAGACTGTTTTGCCCTCAAAGCTAGAAAAGTCAAGTTTCGGGGTTCGGGACGGGAACGGGATCAACATGAAAGTTGAAGCTATCAGCAAAACAAGTAAATCGGGATGAAATACAAATCAAGAACAAAACGACTAAATCGGGAAAAATACAAATCAAGAAAACCAAGATAAAATCCCCAAGTACACGTCAAGTCATAAACAAGGGTACCCCCAAAGGGCCCCACACTAAAACCAAGACACTCAAAATATCCCAAAGCTATAACAAAGCTATTTTAATCCCAAATCAACCAAAAAACCACAAAACACACTTAGAGCTAAACACAGCTCAAAGACACTAATCTGGGCCTCTCGGGTCGGGGTCTCACAACGTCCAAGGGGTTGCTTCCCCTTTTATAGCCCTTTTTGCAAATCCTCTACTTACAAATTAACTAGAAGTCCTACTTCCAAAATAATTAGAAGCTTTCTCTTTTTCTAATCACTATAGAAGTTTCACTTCCACAACAATTAGTAACTTACTATTACCACTATTAGAAGTCCTACTTCAAATAGAAATAGTAACTTTCTAATTCCTTGCTTTTAGAGTTCAAGTAGGATTAGTATTTTTCTAATAACTTGGGCTAGCATGGGGACCACTAGGGATTCCATAGAAAGTTGGCTCCAACTGGAACACCGCTACCTCACTTCTCATATGTAATCTGGACCCACAGTTAATTGCAAATAAAACCACTATATAAATACAATTGTACTCCAGTCTTAGGAATAAATTACAAAGAAGACCCCAAACTTCCCAATTACCACAAGTAGGCCTCTCTATCAATATCCATGGATCAATTGAATCAAACCTATCACTTCCAATCTTAGATCCACATCTTATTATCCTTGAGCCCCAATTAATCACAGTGATCATCAGTGCCAACCAATTAACTCTTAGTCGAGATGGGTGCGCACTTACTAATGACATATCCATTAATTGGCACAAAGGGATAATATAGATAGATTCCATCTTGACCATTGGATGTTCCCACAATTCTACTAGCACGTACCCAAGACACCAAGGTGTTGACCGACAGTTGGCCTCACTCATTGGTGACTCAAAGTTAATAAATAGATAGAAACTTGAGTTCATCAATGTCTCAGGATTGAGAGCCTGTTGCTAAGAAATTATGAGAGCAGACCTTAAAATCGAGACAATATTCCATAAGGTGCATCTCATGGTCCTTCAATACATCCAATGTACCAGCATCATGATCCAGAATCTTACATTCCGATGATCGTGACAAACCACACTATCTCATAGTGATCAAAGTGCTGTAACCTTTATCAGATGAGATGCCCAATCTCATCACTGGTTGTGAAGATATTTAAGTATAAGATTTGTGACACATGTCTCCTGTATGTGGATCTCATCCATACACATATATCACATCTAATATACTCATGAGACCCGGTTCATCTCATGAACCATCATGTTATATGTATTGGTCATGTGCATTAAGTAATAAACAACATTCATCTCATGAAAGGAAAGCATAATTTTATTGTTGAATAAAGAAATTAATCAATTTATTACATCTGCTAATGGATTGAGTCCATACAATCTTCCGGTATTGCCTCGTAAGGCTCTCCTAAGAACAAGAACATGTCAGCAAGTCTGACAATCATCCCACTATGATGAGGCACTGGTGTAACTACTGGGTCTGGTAAGGGCGGTTCTTCCTCAAGTTCGGTCATATTTGGATTTGGAATTGATTATTCTTGAATCTTTTCCAATATCACTTTTTCTAAAGATTTCCGGTTCATCATATAATCTTCCTCAAAAAACGGCATTAGTGCTCACCAGCACTTTCTGTTCTCTGGGATTATAGAATAACCAACCTTTAGTTTCTTTAGGGCCAGTTTGGTAACTCTACTAATATAGTCAAGTCAAATAAAGTTGATTTTGAAGAAAGAATAAAATATAAGTGGGTTATGATGATATTTTATTTTTAGTTGTTTGTTATTGAATCTTTTTGACTTTTTGTATGGAAAAGTGGAGTTTTTTTTTGTATTTTAGTGGATAAATGTAGCTGCTTTTTGACTTTTTGTATGGAAAAGATGGGGGGATTTTCGAATAAAGTGCATTTGATGTGACAACTTGTCTGAAAAATGGAGGCTTTACTTGACTTTGATTGTATTAGTAAAGTGCCAAATGGGCGCTTAGGATATCCTACAAACGTGCATACTTCCGACTTTGTTTCCAACTTATCCGTCTTTACTTTTAGCACGTGTGCCGGACAACCGCAAATGTGTAAATGTTGTAGACTAGGCTTTTGCCCAGACCACAACTCCCAGGGAGTCTTAGATACAGACTTAGATGGTACAAGGTTTAGTATGTACATCACAGTATCCAAGGCATATCTCCAAAAGATATATGTAATCCTGAGAAACTCAACATAGACTTGATCATATCTAAAAGAGTTTGGTTCCTTTTTTCCGCTACTCCATTCTGTTGAGGCATTTCAGGAGCAAACAACTGGGATAGAATCTCATTCTCTGATAAGTATCCCATAAAATCAGCAGAGAGATATTCCCCTTCTTGATCTGATTGAAGAGTCTTTATACTCTTACCTAATTGCTTTTCCACTTCCGCTCGAAACTCTTTGAACTTCTCAAAAGCCTCGGACTTGCGGTGCATAAGGTATATGTATCCAAATCTTGAGTAATCATCTATGAAAGTGATGAAGTACTCATATCCTCCTCTGGCCCTAACATTAATGGGTTCACACACATCAGTATGCACTAATTCCAATAAATCTTTGGCTCTATTGCCCTTAGATGAAAATGATCTCTTGGTCATTTTGCCTTCCAGAAAGGCTCATAGACAGGCATTGGTTCTACCACCAATGAAGGCAAGATATCATCTTTCACTAGCCTGCCAATCATATTTAGGTTTATATGACCTAGCCTTAAGTGCCAAAGTTTTGTTGGATTAGTTGAATGTGACTTCCTCTTTAATGATGGTCTATTAATTGTTTCAGTATCATGTATCTCATACATCGTGGAAATTAACAAATAAAGCCTATTGGTTACCTTGCTAGAATATATAAAAGTATCATTCCTCTTTATGACAACTTCAGTACCAAAAGTAATAGAATAACTTTTATTCACCAAACTAGAAACTGAAATTAAATTCCGCCGTAAAGACGGTACATATAATGTGTCTGACAAAACCAATTTATTATTTGAGAAACATAATGTAATGACTCTCACTGAAACAGCTTCCGCCTTAGCGTTAGATCCTAGGTTGACAATGATCTCTCCATCACTGAGCCTCCTGGTTTCCTTGAACCCCTACAACGTATTACATATGTGATTAGTTGCCCCGGAGTCCACACACCAGGATTCTGAAGTACCAGTTGAAAAACTAACTTCAGAAATAAGTGACTCAATCATACCTGAGGTCTTCTTCTTAGACAGATAATCTGGACAATTCCTTTTCCAATGTCCTGTCTTACCACAATGGAAACACTTTCCTTTTGTCCCTGAACCCTTAGCCTTGGCCACGCCACCTTTAGGACCATTCTCCACCTTAGGACCCTTCAGAACTGATTTCTTCTTGCCTTTCCGCCCTTTGCCTTTTGGCTTGGACTTGGCATCTAACTTTTATATCATCAGGGTAGTTGGCTTCTTCTTCATAATCCCTTCAGTCACTACCAGTGGACTAGACAGCTCAGCCAGAGTCAGATTCATCTTATTCATATTATAATTAACCTTGAAATTGTTGAATGACTCTGGCAGTGACTCAAGGATTTTGTCAATCTGCGATTCTGCATCAATCGCAGCCCCTAGTACATCTAACTCATTCAATGAGTCCATCATTTTCAGCATGTGTTCCTATACTGGTGTGCCTTCAGCCATCTTGGTGCTAATGAGCAACCTCATAGCAGCCTGCATAGCAGGCTGCCCTGTTCTGCGAACATCTCCTTTAAGTATGATATAATATCGTATGCAGTTTTATATGATTGATGTTGGCGTTGCAAAACATTAGAAATGGATGCCTGAATGTAACATCTGGCCATCTTATCATCTTTGGCCCATTTGGTGTAAAATTCCTTTTCTTCTTCTGCTGCATCCGGCCCTGGCTCATCAAGGTGGGGTTTGGTAAGGACATATTTATATCCTGAAGCTGTCAGGACAATATCCAGGTTCCGTTTCTAGTCTACATAGTTGGATCCCACCAACTTATTCTGGTTGAGGATGGTCGCAAGTGGATTGAAAGTATTTGAATTCATGCTTGAAATACTGTAGCACATAACCATACATTCAATTAATGAATTTAAATGACATTAGGGTTTAGTATTCTACCAAATTTATGCGGGAATCCTCATGACCACTAAATTCAGAATACATCGGAATCCCAATCCCCGGGGTATGCCTCCTTGGGGAGTGCGAATACCACCTAGATTGATGCGGATAAAAGTTGGTCAAAATTAGGATTAAGACTTACTATCCATGATCCTCATCATTTATCATTATCTAGGTATCTCATACCAAATAATGTATGACTCCCGATTAACTTCGGTTTCTAAAATACATGAGGCAAACCCGTGGAGATACTACATCATTATTTTAATTAAGTGTAACCCACCAACTAGCATTGCATGACAACCGTTGCGAGCAGCTCCTCCTTGGGGAGTGGGCCCCCGCCCCGTCTCACCAACACTATTCATAGGAGATCCACATCTAGTAACCAGACAAATAGAAGCCCTCTGTTGGGAACAGCCATTCTCAAGATGGCGCGAGGCTAATACTTTCCTTACAATGAACCTATGGTGGAAAACCATGGGGATTTTTAATATAAATGCCCCGCTCCCACTTAATATTTTAGAGTTGAGAATTTCCTTATAGGTATATGGGCCCACATATATAAACATCAAATCATCTCATGATATGACCAATAATTGGTTCCAAGTCAAGTTATTTTAAGGAAAGTCCAATTTCTAATATTAGTGTTACCAATGGATCCATCTGATGAGTCCACTAATACTGATTAGAACTCTTTCCAAAAATTAATTTGATTTGACCAATTTTGAAAATTGCTGTGGTTGGATCAGATTTGGAAACTTTCTAAAACAAGCATTCATCCACAAAAAGAAAGTGCTAAAATTAGAAACTAGTCCTCTCCTCCACATGGCCCTAGGGGAATAGAATTTTTGGGCTTCTAGACTTTCTAAAACTTTAGGAATCATCAAACTCTTTGAGCATCTCAAAAACACTTTTGGTAATCTTCAAACTCTTTGATTAGGAGTCCAACTTCACTTTCCTTATTCGTCTCAGACATCGCCAGAATTTACAAATTTAGAAAAAATTACATAAATTCCTATACCTCGATAATGAGACTTACATAGTAATCTAAACATGGTAATAAAAGGGCCATAGGGAAATTCACCATGCCTTGCCTTTCACGGGAAACCAAGGAAACCATGATGCCCTTTACAAGTTGCCCAAAATAAACCATCAACCATAAATAGAAAGTAAAAGACTTGTGGGCCACATGGAGAGGACATGATGCCATAGTTGAAAGGTAAGATGCCAAAAGAAAATTATGATTAACATTAGAAAATTTTCCTATCTGCAGTCGGCAAGCCGACCTGTCCAAGTTGGTTAACCGTCCTGACGAACACCCAAAATTTGGGTTTTTCAAAGACGGCTCCCAACTGATCCCAAACATCTTCTAATGATTCGAAACACTATCTAATGGCTTCCTACCATCCTTCCATCATAGTTGAACCCTTTTGTGACATTCCAAACATGGATCTACTATAAAATTAAGCAAATCCAATCAAAATGGATCCTGACATAGCCCTAGGTCCATCCTCTTCGCATCTCATGCAAATATTAGATCTAGATCGCTGATCTAACAAGATTAGAGATGAGGTAAGGCTCTGATACCAATTGTTGGAATTAGGTGAGCCTCGTGGATAGATTTTCAAAACTTTTGACCCACTTGACTCAGGGATCAAGTGCCCATAAGGCCATAAACCATATCCAGGATGCAATCCCTCCGTCTCATCAGTCATGTACTGCAATAAATTCTATCTAAGAGATAGAAATCAGCAATACCATGCAACCAAAATATCCCAAAACAAAACGAGAAGTAGATTATACCTTTGGAGCCCGGTAGTGCTCTAATGGAGAAGAAAACAATTAGATTAAACAAAAACTCTTCTTGAAGCAAATTAGGATCTCCAAGACCTTATTGTCTTCCACGCTATAACCCACTATCAGATCTTTTTTCTCAAGAAGATTGGTGGAAACTTTAAGAGAAAACTCAACTAGAAGCTCCAAGGAACTAGAAGAGAGAAAGGAAAAAGAATTATGCAACTCTTGCACAAAAAAGGATCTTGGGCGTGGACTCCTTGTGAAGCACGGCGACTCACTATCTCCACCCACAAATCATTACTCACAAATGAATTCCAGGGGCAGCCTAGCACTCTCCAAAGTTCAATCAGAAGGACTGAAATGGCCGGAAAAGAACCGTGAGGGATCGATCTCTAAAAAGATAGTTGGGGAAGGTCACATCACTACTGAACTTATAACCATGGATCAGAGAGCTAGACCACCTTCATTCTCTCACTTTCAACCAAAAAATACACCAGCTTTATGCTGGGGCTTTTTTATATATATATGCGTGTGTACACGCATAATGGTAATTAATTATTCAGCACAGCTTCCAAATCCAGGTCCCATCACATGCACTTTTGTCAGAAACACTCACTAATTCACACACTCTCACCTCATGCATGCTTTTGCTGCTAATGCCTTTTGGTTGAATGTAGGACATGTTACACATTATTTTGTTTTAGGGTTCGATCGCATATGTCACCCCATACGCTGGGGCATTTTTTTATATACACCTACATAAACATGCCTCGCGCTCCTCCCTGATTAACGCTTGATCCAAAACCCCACGCAGATACCCTATTTAGTGCACGACTCCTCTAGAAACGAGAAATACCATTAGTTAGGAAATGATCACCCCTTTGTTTCGGATTAACTGGAAACAATGTACTTATAATATTTATGCTGGTTATGCATTGTTTCATGCTAAATGTACTATGGATGTGTTGTGGATATCTTTTGACATCAATTTCTTGTTTATTCAACTCACATTCTTGATTTTGCGAGATGAAACAGGATTAGTCAGAATGTCAGGCTGCCCAGCTCATCCATTCGGCCCATGCAACAACAATTCTCCACTTGGATGCCGCCGCTACATACCGGCCTTCAGTAATGGCCCTGAGGAACTGAGGGGTGGATTGGATTACACGGCCGAAGAGAGACTCGGGTTCCGACATGAGTACCAGGCAGAACTCGAGTGGGATTATGCTTGTGTGACAGAATACGAAGGGCTAATTAGTCGAAAGCTCGCAGACACTGCGCAGGCCCACTATAACCTGCTCTTCAAAAAATAAAGTGACATTTGCAAGCTATATAAAGATCTATGCACTTCCATGGAAGTAGCACTGCGTGCGCTTTTCAATTATGAAGGCACAGTTAAAGACCTCCCATCCTTCACGATGGGGCTGCTGAGAGCAAAACACCTTGAACTGGATGACTTCAACGCCAAGCATGCCCAATGGGAATCAAAGACAGTGGCATCATCACCCGCCCGCATCGACGACTTCAATACGATACAACGGAGGATGAGGAGAGCAGCTCCTCTCGCTTTCACATGCAAACACGGTATCAACACTGGGATCCATCAACAAATGAAGACATACCTAGAGGGGTAGAATCTGACACTCTGTGCCCTCATGACTTCCATTGCGGATGGCTACACGGACATGTTTGGTCGGATTCGAAATGCCTACGGCCGCATGAGTGAAGACTCGACGAACTTGGTAAAAGCTCACAAAGATCTGGTGATATGTGCCACTGAAATGAAAGCAGTCAGCGGGAACTTTCGAGCCCTGAACGGAATTCCCCCCATTTGAACCAACAGCAGTAGTGACGTAGCAGTTACCTCCATTAGTTCATTCATTGTTTAGGCCATTTATTCATTGCTTTCATTAGGAAACTATATGTTCATGTTAGGATTCATTTTATTTATGCTTATTATCGGAGGTAAACCCTAGGATTTGAAACCAAGATGCTATTCATTTGTTCATAACTACGATTTATTAATAAAGTATTTAGTTTAGGTATGAATGGGCTCCCACTATTTATCTTTTATTCTTTATCCTTGCATGTGGTTGGATGGATTCCTCTTATTTTCTTTTATCTCTATTGATTGTCGTGGTGATGGATGATTGATATCATGACAGCAGGATGATGCCGAGGAAACACCTCGCACTAGCAGTTTAATTCAGTTTGCATCATACTTACAAACATGCTAGACTTCATCATCACGTGCATGACATACACACTTGGCACGTTTATGTACTAATCTCGCAGTGAGGCGGGGCGTTGCTCCCTTCTTTCTTTCCAGTCAGGAGTCATTGCAGGTGAAAAGGCATGGGCCACCGCACCGAAAGGAACAAGATCCATGAGGTAAGTACCGCTAAACCCAAAACCCGAGCTGCATTTCTTTCAAACACATGCCTTTTCATTAACATCATTACCAGAACATATGCTTTCAGAATCATGCTTTAAAACTTTATACACCCCCAAGTAGGATGATCCACCTTGTAGACATTTAATTTTGAATGGACAATGGAACACACGAGGTGACATCCTCTAAGCACTCTCACACATCATTTGATCAGGCTCGATCCTAAAAGAGACCAAATTGAATGAGTGGCCTAGAACAATCTCATCCTGGTCCACTCGAGCCAGTTTGACTTTCCCCTCATAGGCCGCCACTCCCACGAACCTAAAGGCTCAAGTGGAGACATGTATATGTGTCTCTTTTTCTTTGGAGAACAACTCTGTACGTGCTGTCCTCCAAAAAGCGGCATACTATAGACACCTCAATTGCGCACCCTATGAGGGATAATTCAGTCCACCCTACTCAATGATGTTCTGATTAAGTCCCGAGTCAAAGATCACCTCTCATTACAGGACCTTTAAACGCCCTGGGAATTTTCTCATTGCGATATGCTCGTCGAGGGCTTTCAGTCCATATGTAGAACTCCGAGATCCGATAAGCAGATAGAAAATAACAACATCGGGACCCGTACTCCCCGGGACGCCCCCCCTGAAAAGTCACCTATCATCTATAGACCTTTGATCACCCTGGAAGTTGGCTCGTTGCGATCTACTCGTCGAGAGCTTTCTATTCATATATAAAACTCCGAGAACCGACGGGCAAATTGAGAAATCATGGCAACAGGCCCCACACTTCAAAAGCGCATGCATGAAAAAATCACCTACCATTTCTAGACCTCTGGTCACCCTAAAAGTTGATTCATTGTGACCTACTTGCCAAGAGCTTTCCGATGATGTATAGAACGTCGAAATCTGGCGAGCGGATCAAAATCTGCGAAGCGTGGGCCTTGACAATGATGGCCCGAGCCAAACCCCACTGCAGCCTGCCTTTTGGGCCCCAAACATCTGATTCAGACCCTGACGTGGGCCCTTAACCAAAACCGAGCCAAGCCCAACTTGAAACCCAATCCACCTGAACCGACCCATCACCTTGGACCCAATCCAAACTCGGGCCTCACCAAACCCATTACCCCTCAACAGAAACTAACCCAACTCAACCCAACCTTAACCTGACCCAGCTCAACCCAGCCTAAACCTGACCCGACCTCAACTGAACATAACCCAACCTGGCCCATACCCATTCGTGGCACATCACCTGCATGGGAGAGGAGAGTCCACAAGATCTGGACTCTCCCCTCTCCTTGATATCTCTCTCCATATCAATCTCAAACTCCCTCCTCTATCTCTCCCAACTCCCTGATCCCAATCTCACAAGCGCAGAACTCATCCGCACCCATCTCATCTTTGTCTCACCCAACGCCTATCTCCATCCAGTGCAGATCCCAGGCCTCCCAGGTCCGCCTCCCATCTTCATCTCCCTCACGCAGCAGCCCCTCTCATCATCTCCATTTGACGACTTCAACCCTCCACCATTGTCCCCTCTTCTCTTCTCCTTCTGTCGAGACCTCGGACCGGGTGCCACGGGCCTAATCCGGGATCGAAACGGTAAGGATGAAATTATGTGGGATACACAGTCTTACGAATTAATTTAAATCAAAAATGTATACGAGTCCATCAAGGATGCCACTCGTACACGCGATTTCCCACAGGTGTCCGCGGTGAGGATATCACATCGACATGAATATTTCTTTTAAGTGCGGAAGCGCATAGCAAATCTGATTCATACATTCATGTCCAAGATAACAAGATTAAAACATATTTAACACCAGTATCAAAAGGAGCAATGATCAATAGCTATTTCCTAAAAGAAAGTTATAATTTACAACAAGATCATTTAATTACAATTCTCAAAAATAGAGGCCAACAAAGGCCAATAAAGACAAAGTATCAAGGTCCCAAAAGAATGGTTAATTCCTAACCTAAAACGTTACGTGAATCAAACACCCGAATGTCTAAACGGCATCATCGGCGTGCCACTCAACTAGACGTTGTGGTTCTCCGACCGCCTCCTCGTGCTCCGCCTCGAGATAATCGACAACGGGACCTGAGTACCAAAACAAGGGTCAAACACGACTGTTTGGCAAATGGGTGAAAAGATATGACAATATAGAAATTACCTTGGAAAACGTTTAAACCTGTTAGAACAATAATTTCATAAAACAGGATGATCATTTATTCGAAACATAAATGCAATATAAAACATGTAAGGTATCCAAGGAAAACGGGAAACAAGCAAAATGGCAACCACACGAAGCTAAGTCCTCTATCACCAAAGTGACATGAGCATATCGGGATGTTGACCTCAGTCACCGAAGTGAGGAGATGCAACATAAGTAACATATACATATATATAATAAATACGAGACATGACCACAGTAACGAACCGGGCATCGGGAACCACAGTAGCAATCTGCGGCATCGGGACAAGACCACGGTAATCACTGGGTAGCGGGATCCAAACTGCAGCTGGCGAGACGGAAGGGGGATCTCCAAGTCGGTGGATCAGACCAACAAGGTTATCCAAGTTTAGTGTTGCCGACTCATTGGTCAAATCACATAAAACAAGGCATGTACAAAATTCATATGATGCACTTATATAAACGGGCGGGACGGGGTGCTCGAAGGCACAAATATCATTTCAAACGGGGAGTGCATATCGGGACTAGCAAAATGCTACAGTTGCAAATTCAGTATTTTCGGGAATGATAAATCATAAATCATGAAGTTCGGGACAAGCATCGAGATTCAAAATTCGATCAAAGTGAATAAAGGTCCCGTATGTCAAATTTAATAAAAATTGGCACTCCTTGAGTTTGGAGACATTCCAGGCTCTTTATACACCTTAGGATTTTCTCAAGGTTTCAAATGAATCTTTGTGTGATGGTTTCTTTTTCAAACGGACTCCATACATATCTCTGGTTGAACAGTCCCCATCATTCTCTACAAGGGTGCACAAATGATTGGGACGGGATCCTCTTCAATTCTCTTCGTTTCAGAATTTCTGTGGAATTTCGGTCAGCTGGCGGTCCGCTGGCGATTAACCGCCGATGGGTTTAGCGGCTAGCAGCTAGCTAACCACGAGGTTGACCGCGGATTTCTAGGAAGAAATCATGCTTTCGGGAAAAGTAACCGTGACAGCACGGTTAGCTGGCGGTTAGCCGCCAATGGGTTCGGCAGTTAGCCGCTGTCTAACTGTGAGGCTGACCGCAGGTTCTGGGCGAAGATGTGCTCTCTAGAAAGCTAACCGCAATGGTTCAGTCGGATGGCAGTTAGCCGCCGGTCACCAGGCGGCTAGCCGACAGGTGACCGCTGGCTTACCGCCAAGTGCGGAAATACCCCACTATGTCCAGATTTGAGCCCATTTCTCCTTCAAACCCTTTTCTATTCATTCCCATGCCTCTTCCTGCAATAAGATGAGCTAAAATGCTCCTCCAAATCATCACTCAACACTTCTCCAATACTCCTATGAGTATTCATCCAATCAACCCTTCTTCTTATTATTCACATTCAACCACAAAGAGGAGAGAAACAATCCATAATCACAAGGAGTCATTTAAACTTCTATCAAGCAGCAAATGAATGCTAACAACCACATTTCCAAAACATTAAATGAACTAATAAGACTCATTAATGTACATTTATTTCAAGTCAATGCAAATCAATAATAGTATGAAATATATATTGAAATCATCAATGCATTTCATTAAAACCATTCAAAACTCAAAATATCAAATCATCCACTTGCCTCAAGGTCTCTAATAAGCAATCCAAGCTCTAAACAAGCTATCCAAGCACAAGACCACAATCTCTACAAAAACCCCCAAAACAACCCTAAAATGGGTCAAACAATGAAATAGGAAGCGAGAGCTCACAATAATGAAAATGGAGCTTCTCAAGGACTAGAAGAATACATATCTAGGAGATTAGGGAGAGAGCTTACTTGTAGGGTCCTCTAATGGCAAGAGTTAGCTTAAAGCAAGTCTTGGAGATGGTGGTTTTCTTCACAAATGGTGTCAATGAAGAGCCTTGAAGGAGAGGAAGAGGATGGTGACATCCATTCTTCAATTTGTGCAAGGTTTGGTGGAGATTTTGTGATGGAAAACAAGAAGAAGAAGAACAAGGAAAAACCCTAGCCAAGCTCTTGTTGTGCTGGAAAGGGAGAAGGAAAGAGAGATGGGTTCTAATGCCCTCAATGCAATGGAAGTCGGGTTTTGGGATTCGGGACGGGAACGGGATTAACATGAAAGTGTACAAAGACTGTTTTGCCCTCAATGCAATGGAAGTGGGGTTTCGAGATTCGGGACGGGAACGGGATTAACATGAAAGTTGTAGAGATTAATAAGATTAGTGAAACGGGATAAAAACACAATTCCAAAGAATCTCGAGTAATCCCCCAAGTAAACGCAAAGTCATAAAAGGAACCCCCAAAGGGCCCCACTAATCACAAAGGCACTCAAAATTCCCCAAAGCTATAACAAAGATATTCTAAACCCAAACTAAATCAAAACACACTAAACACACTTAGAGCTAACACATGACTTAATCAACACTAATCGAGGTCACTCGGGTCGGGGTCTTACATCCTCCACCCCTTGGGATATTTGGTCCACCAAATAAAATACAAAACTCACGTCAGGTAGAAGATGTTGGATTTTGAAGAGAGTTTGAGGTTTGAAGCTCGGTTTTGTGTTAGAATTATTGTCAACAGAGTGTTGGAATTATTGTCAACACATTGTCACACAAGTATAGTACCGAATGTCTCAGCTCGGCAACAGAATGTCTCAGCTCGGCAAAGAATGCCTTAACTCAGTTACGGTAACAAGGAAGACATGAGGTAAAAGAAGAGAGCTCGGTAAAAGAACAGAGCACGGTAAAAGAACAAAGATCGGTAAAAGCGCGGAGCTCGGTAAAAGCAGGAAGATCGGTAAAAGCACGAATCTCGGTAAAAGTAGGAAGCTCGGTAAAAGCACAGAGCTCGGACATGACAGCTCAGTTTGACGAAGCGCAGAGCTCAAAGAAGAATCAAGCGCAGAGTTTGGTAAAAGCACTGATCTCGGCCATGCTCGCTCTTTTCGACAAAGCACTGCCGAAGCGATGAGCTCGCTCATTTCGGCAAAGCACTGGCGAAGCGTTGAGCCCGGTCAGTTCGGCAAAGCACTAAGGTCGGTAAAGTCGTTCAAGCACTGAGCAACTCGGTAAAGCGCAAGGCTCGTTCAAGCACTGAGGTCGTTCAAGCACAGTTCTCAAAACAGAAACTTGCGCGAGAAAAAACAGGGGATCTCTTCCAATCCTTGCAGGAGTTTACAAAACAGAAACTTGCGCGAGAAAAAATAGGGGATCTCTTCCAATCCTTGCAGGAGTTTACAAAACAGAAACTTGCGCGAGAAAAAATAGGGGATCTCTTCTAATCCTTGCAGGAGTTTCCAAAACCTTTCCTAGCCTTTTTTTTTGCAATCACGAATTAGGGTTGGCGAATCCTATAAAAAGGCATGCTAGGGATCGTTGAACATACACACAGAAAGAGAGAAGATTTATGAGGGTGTGTGAGCTTGCAACGAGATACTGCTGTGATTCTTTACAGCAAGTAAAGAAGAAACTCTGCATCAAGATGATGGTTCTTCATCAGTAGTTTCTTTAGATAAGTATTTCTCAATTCATGTTTATTAAATCTGATTTGTATGGAATTGAGAGTGAGAGATTGTAGAAAGGAATTTCTGTAAAGGGTTCTTCTCTAATCTTTGTAAAACATCAAGTGGGTGCTTGGTGTTGGGGTTTTGGTGATTCTGTCTGTTGGTGCAGACGAATTGTAAAGGGAGTTGTTGCTTCCTAGATAGTGGGTGCTATCTGAATAAGGGGTGGGTGCTCCTTGAAGTTGAAGCTTCATAATTAATCAGTAAGACTAGCCTCGGATTGGTGTCCGGGTAGTCGTTGCACCGTGGACGTAGCCTTTGGGTGAACCACGTTAAAACCTTGTGTTCCTGTGGTTGCTTGATTATTGTTTTACTGCTTTGATTATTTGGACTTATTTATATTCAAGTAAAAAGTATTGAGACATCACTGATTCACCCCCCCCCCCCTCTCAGTGATCGTGTGATTCTAACAGAAGATGTAGATACTTCTTCTGCACTTGGTCTCGTAATTCCCATGTTGCCTCTTCTGGTCCATGATTTTCCCAAATCACTTTCGCCCACTGAATAGTCCGTGTCCTCAATTCTTGCTATTTGGTGTCGATGATCTGAATAGGCTTCTCGACATATGTAGCATCTTCTCTGATTTCCAACGGTTCATGCCGGAGTACATGTGAATGATCGGGAACATGCTTCTTCAACATAGACACATGAAAAATATTGTGTACGCTGGATAGCTCGGGTGGTAAGGCTAATCTATAAGCCACGTCACCAATCTTGCTCACAATGTCGTATGGTCCAATGTATCTTCTTGATAACTTACCTTTATGTCCAAATCTTAATGTTCCTCTAGTCGGTGATACTTTTAAGAAAACCTTGTCTCCTTCTTTAAACTGTAGATCCCTTTTGTGAGAATCTGCATAACTCTTCTGTCTACTCCGGGCTACTTTCAAACGTTCTTGAATCTGCCTGACCTTGTCACTGGTTTCACTAACCATGGCTGGCCCATGTAAACTGTGGGTACCAACTTCTTCCCAACAAATAGGTGTCATATACCTCCTGCCATACAATGCCTCAAAATGCGCCATCCCAATGCTCAAGTGGTAGCTATTATTGTACGCGAACTCACACAAAGGTAGAGTCTCGTCCCAATGCGTCTTGAAGTCTAACACACAAGCACGGAGCATATCCTCAAGAGTCTGAATCGTTCTCTCTGATTGGCCATCTGTCTGAGGGTGATAAGTTGTACTGAATTGTAGTCTTGTACCCATAGACTCACGTAGTGTCTTCCAAAACCTCGAGACAAATCTGCTATCTCAATCAGACGTGATGGAAACTGGCTGACCATGTCTGCTGACAATCTCACTGACAAACAGCTCTGTCAAAGGTAGCATGTGCATCTTCTTTCCTGTCTTCATTGGGATGAAGTGAGCTGACTTGGTGAGACGGTCCACAATGACCCAGATAGCATCATTGCCTTTGCTGGTTCTCGGTAATCCCGAAATGAAATCCATGGTGATGTGCTCCCATTTCCATTCCGGAATCTCTAACGGTTGCAACAACCCTGGAGGCTTCTGGTGCTCTGCCTTAATCAACTGACATGTCATACACCGGGAGACAAACGCTGCTATTTCTCTCTTCATGTTGTTCCACCAAAATCTGCCTTTTAAGTTCTGGTACATCTTCGTACTACCTGGATGCATAGAATACTTTGTACTGTGAGCTTCTGTCATGATGTCATTCCTCAATTCTTCAATGTTTGGTACACACAACCGGTCACGGTAGTACAAAACTCCATCAACAATACGAAAATCAGGGCAATCTGCTATATGTTCTGAAATCTTTGCCAACTCTAGATCTTGCGACTAACTGTCTTTGATCTTCTGAATGAAAGAAGGCTCTGACCCTGACATGTTGGCTAACACTACACCATTCTTCAGTGGCTGAAGATCTATACTCAACTCTTCAAATTGCTCAAAAATACAAGTGCCACTGAGATTTGCCAAGCCTACTGACATTCTGCTCAAAGCATCAGCAACTACATTTGCTTTCCCCGGGTGGTACTTGATTGGAAAATCATAATCCTTGATATATGCCATTCATCTTCTCTGCCTTATATTCAACTCCTTCTGAGAAAACAAGTACTGTAAGTTGCGGTGGTCTGAATGACCCTAAAATTTCTCTCCATAGAGATAATGTCTCCACATTTTCAATGCGAATACAATCGCTGCTAACTCAAGATCATGTGTGGCATAGTTCCTCTCATGATCTTTCAGCTGTCGGGATCCATGGGCTATGACCTTTCCTTCCTGCATCAACACACTTCCAAGTCCAATGTTCGAAGCATCGGTAAAAATAGTGAAACCACCGCTTCCGGATGGCAAAGTAAGGACTGGTATTGTGGTTAATCTCTTCTTCAGCTCTTGAAAACTGTCTTCACACTTGTCTGACCACACATATGGCACATTCTTCCTTGTCAACTTCGTCAAAGGTGACGCAATTGACGAAAATCCTTAAACAAACCTCCAGTAGTAGTCTGCCAATCCTAGAAAACTTCTGATTTCTAACACATTTTTCGGTCTTCCCACTGCACTACTGCCTCAATCTCGGACAAATCCACTGATAATCCTTCCTTTGAGATAATGTGCTCCAAAAACGCTACTTGCTCTAGCCAAAATTCATACTTATTGAGTTTTGCATACAGCTGGTTCTCTCTCAGAAGCTGCAATACTATTCTCAAGTGCTCTTCATGCTCTTCTTTGTTCTTAGAGTACACCAAAATGTCATCGATGAAATACCACTACAAATTGATATAAGTACTTTGCGAATATCTTGTTCATCAATGCCATGAACACTACTGGTGCATTAGTCAATCCAAATGGCATCACTAGAAACTCATAATGTTCATATCTTGTCTGGAAAGCTGTCTTCAATACATCTGACTCTCTAACTCGCAGCTGGTGGTAATCGGATTTCAAATCAATCTTCGAAAAGTAAGAAGCACCTTGTAACTGATCAAACAGTTCATCTATCCTTGGTAAAGGATACTTGTTCTTGATGGTCACTTGGTTCAATCTCCGGTAGTCTATGCACATCCTCATTAAACCATCTTTCTTCTTAATGAACAATACCGGGGCTCGCCACGGCGAAACACTGGGTCTTACAAAACCTTTGTCCAACAATTCTTGCAATTGTGTCTTCAATTCTCCCAATTCCGCCGGAGCCATTCTATAAGGTGCAATGGAGATCGGAGCGGTCCCCGGTAATAGCTCAATAGTGAAGTCTATCTCTCTAATAGGTGGTAAACCTGGAATCTCCTCCGGAAAAACATCCGAGAATTCCCAAAAATTTGGGATCTCCTCCACCCCTTGGGACCGTTTATCCTCCATCATAAACGCCAAATAGGCCTCACATCCACTTTTCAGAAGTCTATCAACCTTCAACGCTGAAATAAACCCTGTACTAGGATTACTCCTGTCTCCTCGAAATAACACCCCTGCTAGTGTCTCTTCTAATTTGAAGGTGAAGGTCTTATGGAAACAATCCATTGTAGCATGATAACCTGCTAACCAATCCATCCCTAGGATGACATCGAAATCATACATCTCCAATAAAATGAGATCTGCTTATAACTCTAACTCTCCTATCATGACTGAACAACTAGGGTAAAAAGTCCTACATATAACTTCTTTACCTATTGGGGTAGCCACAGTCAAAATAAAATCCAACTCTCTAGCATGCATATCAATCAACTTTGCATATTTTGGAGATATAAAGGAGTGAGTAGAGCCAGGGTCAAACAAAACCCTAGCTTGAAATCCACAAACAAGGAGTGTGCCTTCCACTACATCTGTTGCCTCTGCGTCAGCTCTGTTGACTGCATAAACTTGTCCTCTTTGTTGTGGCCTGTTCTGAGCCTATTATGGCCTGCCTTGCTGTGCATTCCTATTCTGCTGTGGAGCACGCTGATTCTGATTCTGCCCTTGCTGACGGCCAAGGGCCGGGTCGACCGGGCCAACTGCGAATCTCTCCTAGGAAGTGATTTTTACTCTTTTCTTAAATGGACTTAGGTGGAATTTGGTTACTCTTTTTATTGGACTCACTTGACTTATCATGAGATTGTTTGACCCGACATTCTTTGAGGTTAATCCGGTTGTATCGGAACTTAACCTAATTCAATCTTGAATGGTACGGGACAAGGGATACCCCCTTTATAACTATGCACGAGGTTTGTACGCTTGGGTATCGCGAATCCTATCCCCTTCGGTGACTGAGTAGGTTGTACGAGGCTTCAGGATTAACATTATACTTAGGATCTCTTTTGAGGTTCCGTTTGTTTTGAAGTTCATTTAAAATTTGAAAATCACTAAGGTGTATAAAGAGCCCGGAATGTCTCCAAACTCAAGGAGTACCAAGTCATTATTACAATGGACATACGGGGTCCTTAACCACCTGATTTATCTTGAATCTCGACACTTGTCCCGAATTTCTCGAATTATGATTTATCATTCCCGAAAGTATTGAAAGTGTATTTTAGCGTTTTGCTAGCCCGTTTATACATGCCCGAATAAAATGATACTTGTGCCTTTGAGCATCCCGTCCCGCTCGTTTATATACATGCACTCGATATGTTTTATACATGTTTTGATTTATCATTTGACCTATGAGTCTGTATCACTAAGCTTGGCTTTCCTTGCCGATCTGATCCACCGACTTGGAGACCCCTTCCTGTCCCGCCAGCTGCAGTTTAGATCCAGCTACCCGGTTATTACCGTGGTCTTGTCCCAATACCCGGTTCGCTACCGTGGTCATGTCCCGTATTATATTATGTATATGTATATGTATATGTTACTTATGTTGCATCTCCTTACTTCGGTGACTGAGACAACATCCCGATATGCTCATGTCACTTCGGTGATAAAGGACTTAGCTATGTGTGGTTGCCATCTTGTTGTTTCCCGTTTCTTGGATACCTTACATGTTTATATTGCATATGTATTTGAATAAATGATTCTCTCGTTTTATGAAACTATTGTTTGACAGGTTTAAATGTTTTCCAAGGAAATTTCTTTATTGTTATGTCTTTTCACCCACCTGCCAAACCATCGTGTTTGACCCTTTGCTTTGGTACTCAGGTCCCGTTATCAGTCTCCCCGAGGAGGAGCATGAGGAGGCGGTCGGAGAACCGCATCACTTAGTTGAGTGGCACGCCGATGATGTCGTCTAGACATTCGGGTGCTTGAACTGCGAAATATTTTGGGATAGAAACTAACCAATTATTTTGGGAACTTGATACTTTATTTTATTGGCCTTTGTTGGCCTCTATTTTTGGGCACAATGTAATTAAATTATATTGTTGTAAACCTTAACTTTCTTTTGGGATTATAGCATTAATGATCATTGCTCATTTTGATACTGGTATTAAATATGTGTTAATCTTATTATCTTGGACATGAATGTATGAAATAGATTTGCTATACGCTTCCGCACATAAAAGAAATATTCATGTTGATGTGATATCCTCACCGCGGACACCTGTGGGAAATCGCGTGTACGAGTGATACTTTTTGGTAGACTCGTATACGTTTTGGGTTTAAATTAATTCATCACCCATCATACACAATGAATTCATCATTTATCAAATCAAAATAGTCCCGATCCCGGATTAGGCCCGCTTTATCGAGGGGCCCGGTCCGGGGTCGCGACACTCTTGAGTGCCTCTTCGAATGTTGTAGGTGGTACAACCCTCGTAGCATCCCTCTCAATGATGGGATTCAGTCCTTCGAGGAACTTGGCAGTTTTCTTCTCAACTGTATCCACTAGCTCTGGAGCATATCTTGACAATCTCTTGAACTTAGTGAGGTATTCGAGGACTGACATATTGCCTTGGACAAGTTGCTGGAATTCCACCGCCTTCTGTCTCTAGATTTGTGTGGGTACATACTTGTCCCCAAACTGCCTCTTGAAACTTACCCATGCCACTGCATCTACCATGTGCCTGTACTCCTCTCTAACTGTCTTCCACCAAATGTCTACTGAACCGGTGAAGAGAGACGTTGCAAGTTTAACTCGCTCTCCTCCGGTGCATTGGAAGATCTCGAATATGTTCTCTGCGTACTCTAGCCAGTCATCTGCAGCTAATGGGTCTTCTAACCCAAGGAATTCATTTGGGTCTCTCTTCCTAAACTTCTCAAACAAAGCATTTGGATCATGTTCCCTCTGATTAATAACAATGGTTAGTTGAGCTTGAAATGGCTCGGGCCTCCTCTGTAACACCTCCAACAATTGCCTCTGCATGCCTGCTAACTCCCTAGCGTGGTCTTCATCCTTCTTCAACATCTGTTCTTGCAATCTAGCCTGGTTCTCATTAGCCTGACGCTGCTGATCTAACATAGTTTGCATCATCTGTTGGAATTGATTCTGCATGGTATTGTCAGTAATGTCTTCTTGGACTGGCCCTGTGTGCTCACTGTTACTAGTTGTGGGATTGTCGTTTATCGGTCGCTTACGAGGTGGCATTATGCTGCAAAACAATTTGTTAGCACATGATAATAGATAAAGGTGTACACATTGCTCACACGATACTAACTAACTAAGAGTCTAACGAATCCTCGCCACGTCCTTCGGATTTCTAGTTTCTTTTAATTGCCTGAAACACGTCTCGCTTTGATACCAGTCTGTCGCGACCCCGGACCGGGTCCCACGGGCCTAATCCGGGATCGGGACGGTAAAGAGAAATTATGTGGATGACGAATGAATGATACACAATCCTATGAATTAATTTAAATCAAAACGTATACGAGTTCATCAAAGATGCCACTCGTATACGCGATTTCCCATAGGTGTCCGCGGTGAGGATATCACATCAACATGAATATTTCTTTTAAGTGCGGAAGCGTGTAGAAAATCTAATTCATACATTCATGTCCAAGATAACAAGATTAAATCATAATTAACACCAGTATCAAAATGAGCAATGATCATTAGCTATTTTCCAAAAGAAAGTTAAAGTTTACAGCAATGTCATTTAATTACAATTCCCAAAAATAGAGGCCAACAAAGGCCAATATGAACAAAATAGCAAGTTCCCAAAAGAGTGGTTAATTCCTAGCCCAAAATGTTACGTAACTCAAACACCCGAATGTCTAAACGACATCATCGGCGTGCCACTCAACTAGACGTTGCGGTTCTCCAACCGCCTCCTCGTGCTCCTCCTCGGGATAACCGACAATAGGACCTGAGTACCAAAACAAGGGTTAAACACGACGGTTTGGCAGCTGGGAGAAAAGATAATACAATAATTGAAATTACCTTGGAAAAACATTTAAACCTGTTAAAACAATAGATTTCATAAAACAAAAGAATCATCTATTCAAAACATAAATGCAATTTAAAACAAGTAAGGTATCCAAGGAATTCGGGAAACAACCAATATGGCAACCACACGAAGCTAAGTCATCTATCACCGAAGTGACATGAGCATATCGGGATGTTGACCTCAGTCACCGAAGTGAGTAGATGCAACATAAGTAACATATACATATACATAATAATTATACGGGACATGACCACGGTAGCGAACCGGGTATCGGGAATCACAGTAGCAATCTGCGGCATCAGGACAAGACCACTGTAATAACCGGGTAGCAGAACCTAAATTGCAGCTGGCGGGACAGGAGGGGGATTTCCAAGTCGATGGATCAGACCAACAAGGTTATCCAAGCTTAGTGGTGCCGACTCATCGGTCAAATCACATAAAACAAGGCATGTACAAAATTTATATGATGCACTATATAAACGGGCGAGACGGGATGCTCGAAGGCAAAAATATCATTTCAAACGGGAAGTGCATATCGGGATTAGCAAAATACTACAGTTGCAAATTCAGTATTTTCGGGAATGACAATCATAATTCATGAAGTTCGGGACAAGTATCGGGATTCGAAATTCGATCAAAGTGAATAAAGGTCCCGTATGTCATATTCAGTAAAAATCGGTACTCCTTGAGTTTGAAAACATTCCGGGCTCTTTATACACTTTAAGATTTTCAAAACTTCAAATGAAAGCTTGTGATTCAGTTTCTCTTTTCAAGTGGTTGTTAAACAATGATTACAAGTTTTCCCATCACAATGGGGTTCCCAACAAACACCTCTCAATCATATAAATATTTCATTTTTGCTCACAGAATAGTCCCAGGTGAACAGTGCTGGTCGCTCGAGCGGACAGGAAGTTCCCTCGAGCGATGAGCTCTCTGGAATGGTTTTCTAGGAGATTCGCTCGAGCGGATAACGGGTTCACTCGAGCGAACATGTTGGCTCAAGCGAACATTAAGTTCGCTCAAACTAACAAGTTTCTATGAGAGACCTGATACAATTCTGGGAGAGTTCGCTCGAGCGATGAAGGGGTTCGCTCTGTTGGCTCAAGCGAACATTAACTTCGCTCGAACTAACAAGTTTTTGTGAGAGCTTCTGATGTGATTCTAGGAGTGTTCGCTCGAGCGAAGGAGAGTTTGCTCGAGCGAACTGTCTACTGGAATGGTTCGGAGCCTATTCTGGACACTTCGCTCGAGCGACCACCAGGTTCCTGCACAATGGGAATACACTGCAGGGATGCCTCTTACAAGCTGCTAGAATCCTGGTCAAGATTCAGGAAATGTGAGAGAAAACATACAGCTGATGTGGGAGAGGTTGGATGCACTATATCCAAGCGAGGTGAGCACCCATTACATGACAGTCGTTGACACGTATTTTACGTTTTTTTGCCAACTAACATGGAACATTATATTAATTACTTGTTTCATTTATATGCGACAGGTCAGTTGGGATCCGTATGCTAGTGCCAGGGCTCAACATCCATTACATCAGATATCCTTCTTCTGTGGTTGCTTGAAAGCCCTAGATGTCATTGAACCCTACACCCACACAGGGTTCTTCGACAGTTTGGCTACATACAGACCATCCCACCCACACCGCTAGCCCCCATTCGTGCAACTCTAGGAACTATTGCTGGTAAATACAAGGTCTCTTATGCGTTTCTCGATCAGTACTGGGTTACCTGGGAGGACCATGTATTATCTCTGGCGCACCCTAGCCGTCAAGCACAGCATGCATGGGAGTTTTCCCCAGACTACCTCGAGTGGTACACTAGAATATCACACCCTCATGTACAGAACCCCGCGCGCCATTCCCACTATGACCCCAATGAGGGTAGAGATGACCCGACTCCAAGAATGGTAAGGGCATTTTTAACTATCATATTCCAAACATTGGTGCATCTATTCTTTCAAACTATCTTTGACACATTGTATTGTTTCTTATAGATCCTTCGAGCGAAGGACCATATTCGTGCCACGCTTGCGCGAACAGATGGGCCAGTTGATTTCTATATTCAGGCATTGCAGACTACCCTCGAGATTCTGGATGGCTTGCCAGTGACAAACCGCCGGCGTTCGTAGCAGCGATGATGGTCGGGTTTTTGGATTGGTCACACTATTTTTTTTTTATGAGATGTATAAGAAACTTCATGAAGGAACACAATTTATTTTTTTTAAATCGATGTGTATTCCGAGAAATTAAATGTATTACAAGCTTTAATGTGTCAATTAAAGAATTTTGTCATTGTATATGAACTTCTATTATTTTTAACTTCTTATATGAGATGGTTGTTGTCTTTATTTTTTTGATGAAAAAATAATAGTTCTACTCGGCCAACAATTACCATGCAGATACATTCTTCTCGGCCAATAGCTACCATGCAAATACATTCTGCACGGCCAACAAGTGCCAAGCAGATATACAATGCTCGGTACCTGTTGGCTGTGCATAATTGTTTTGCATGGCCCTTGTGTGGCGTGCAATACATTTTGATTCATATCTGTGTGCCATGCAGAAAACATGCGAACAAGGGTCTTAAAGATTAAACACACAACATAATAACATACAAGTTTGCTTCCGTTATAACAAGTATTAAATTTGTTTCCATCATATTGAAAGTGTAATAATTTACTCACTGTCAAGATTAACCGACTCCTGTGTTGCGACACTATCTCCAATTATTTCTTTGAATCGATCGATGCTATGAGCATATGGTAGTTTCCATCCGTCTGCATTAGGGTGGTGGTGTCTATGCCAATTTGTAGCAACAGGAGGCATGGGTGTCAGAAATAGGTGGGCCTCATGAATAGGATTTCAAAACTTTTGACCCACTTGACTCAGGGATCAAGCACTCATAAGGCCGCAAACCATATCCAGGATGCAATCCCTCATACTCATCTATCATGTACAGCAATAAAACAAGCAACAGCATGCAACAAAATAATCTACAACAGATAAAGAAGTCGATTATACCTTTGGAGCCTGGTTGTGCTCGAATGGAGAAGAAAACTTGCTAGTTGAAGAAACTGCTCTCTTTGTAAGCAACTTAGGATCTCCAAGACCTCTTAGTATTCCACGCTATTTCCCGTATCAGATCTCTCTTCTCAAGAAGACTGGTGAAAACTTCAAGAGAAAACCCTTCAAGAAAACTAAGGAACTAGAAGAGAACTAGAAGATCAAGAGAGATGTGCAACTCTTGCACAAAAGCGGACTGGGCGAGAATTCCAAGAGTATGAACGTCCCAGCCCCCTTGCTTCTCCTTTTATAGCTTTAAGCAACCTCACTTCAAATAGAAATAATAACTTTCTAATTCCTTCATCTTAGAGTTCTAGTAGAATTAGTATCTTTCCAAAAACTTGGGCTAGCGTGGGGACCACTAGGGATTCCATAGAAAGCTAGCTCCAACTGGGACACCGCGATCCCACATCTCATGTGCAATCCGGGCCCACAGTTAATTGCAAATAACACCACTATATAAATGCAATTGCACTCTAATCTTAGGAATAAATTACAATGAAGACCCTAAACTTCCCGATTACCACAAGTATGCCCCTCCATCAATATCCATGGATCAATTGGACTAAAACTGTCCCACCAATTTAAATCCACATCTTACTATCCTTGAGCCTCAATTAATCACAGTGATCATCAGTACCATCCAATTAACTCTTAGTCGAAATGGGTGCGCACTTACTAATGACAAATCCATTAATTGGCACAAGGAGATAATGTAGATAGATTCCATCTTGACCATTGGATGTTCCCACAGTCCTACTACCATGTACCTGAGACACCGAGGTGTTGACCTACAGTTGGCCTCACTCATTGGTGACTCAAAGCAAATGAATAGATAGAAACTTGAGTTCATCAATGTCTTAGGATTGAGAGCCTATTGCTAGGGAATTATGAGAGCAAACCTTAAACTCGAGACAGTATTCCATAAGGTGCTTCTCATGGTCTTTCAATACATCCAATGTACCAGCACCGTGATCCAGAATCTTACTTTCTAATGATCGAGACAAATCATACTATCCCATAGTGATCAAAGTGCTGCAACCTTACCAGATGAGATGCCTAGTCTCATCACCGGTTGTGAAGATATTTAAGTATAAGATTTGTGACACATGTTTCCCATGTGTGGATCTCATCCATACACATATGTCACATCTAATATACTAATGAGACCTAGTTCATCTCATGAACCATTTATGTCATGTGTATTGGTCATGTGAATGAAGTAGTAAAACACCATTCATCTCATGAAAGGAAAGCATGATATTATTGATAAATAAAGAAATTAATCAATTTATTACATCATCTGATGAATTGAGTCCATACAATCTAACAATGGGAGCCCCAGTTGTCATGAAGACCTACACAAAATGGTTTCCATTGACGAAACCAATCACGATAACTTTGCGAGAGCAAGGTGGAATCGAGGATGATCTCAAAGGCAGGAAAGTAAGGCACTGTTGCACAGAAAGGTGGACCAATACAACGTTATAATATGAAGAGATCAGGTGACCCATGTATGGCATTATCATCCAAAGATCAAATGAAGGATTGTTATCATAGTATGCCAATGCATAGTACAGCTCCCCAACCCTATCCTCTCCTCCATATACCAATGAATAATAGTGCTGATACCTCTGCAGTTCATTGCTCAAATCCAGTCTAACCTGCATCCAACTATCCTCACCCATGCCCGGAAGACCAGCTATGACTCTGAATCCACATAAACCATCGTTTTCAACATCCTTGACAGTCTTTATATAGGGTCTTAAAGACTTAGGATGCAAATGCTCTAACGTGCATGATCGAGTGCGACGGACACTCAGTTTCTCCTTCTTCTTCGTTACACCTAGACTATTTGATCTAGTTGGAACGCGATCAAGAGTTCATACTCGAAAACAGATGGCTCCTGACGCGTAGACCGATCCAACTTTTTCTTTTTCGAGGATGAACGACCCCAAGTATTCAATTTAACATCCGGCTCAAGAAGATAAGTAGACGAAGGACACCCCAATTCTTTGAGTTTTTTCAATATTTGTATTTTACCAGCCTGATCGGTACTCTGAAATTTCCTATTGATCAACTCGAACTCGGAAGTTATGGTCAACTCAGGGGCTTCATTCACTTTAGTAGAGTCTAAATTGAGTTTCCTCCAGTACTAATGGACACAACTCAGTGGTATTTGAGTGCCTTCCCTTATGTATTCGGCAATTTCGTGTGCACATGGTAACCCATGGGTCCATCGAATTACGCACCCACATGTCGCCGAATTAGGACCAATATAACCAGCTCTTATCAACTCATTCAGAACTATATCCAAAGCATTCCTTGATAGAAATCCTCTCAACTCATGAAACCATGCCGGTTTGAACTTATGTTGCACGATGTTCATGCTCTTTTCAAAAGAAGCTTTTATCTCCGTAAAGAGCAACTCGAGCAATGCATGGATAACCTGCTAGGACGCATCAAAGCCATAGTTCGATGTAACAAGGTGTCTCTTTAATTTTGCACGTGTGCTCTCAGCCCTATTCGTAGTCACGTTTCCAAAGTGCATATGTCGATCCGTCCAAGCAGCCACAAATTGTTCCTTGTGGTTATTCAACCACTAGTTCTTCACATAATCAACAATGTGTGGATACCCACAGAAATTCCTGTCCAATGAACTTAGAAGTTGAATGTAGTCATTTTCAGTGGGAGAGACTACCAACATGTTCCAACAAGATATAAACGCATCCCATCTGTCGTTGGTCTCAAAATACTTCTTACAATTTGCCAAGATGTTCCTAGAAATATGTTACCTGCATAATAAGTTTGCTGCATTCGAAAAAACAACGTTAATTGCATTGATCAGTGCTAACTCTCTGTCTATGACAATCACACGGGGCATAATGCATCCATCCATTAATTCTTTAAGCCTCTCCAAAGCCCATCTGTAATTGGCCTCCCTCTCTGATTGAAGGTACACAAAAGCAACGGAGAAAATCAGTTGAGTTGATGTGACACCAACAATCTCAAGCAAGGGAAGTCGATATCTGTTAGTCTTGTATGTGGAATCTATTATCAAAACTTCTGAAAACGCACGTAACAACTGAATAGATGATGGATGTGCCCAGAGTAGGTCCATCATAGCATCTGTAGCGCCGTTGCTAGTGTGATACTCAATGTAGTAGTTCTACTCCAAATGCATCATGAGTTGCTATATCTGTGATCGACCAGCCAACTCAGTCACCCTCCACTTCTGACGAGCATCGTAGATACTCTTCATTGTAGTAGTATTGTGCACGTCCCTTTCCTGCAACGTTCGAAGGATCGATGTTCCTCGGCTTCACCATACTCTTCGACATATCAATCAAAACATTGATTTCATCTCCAGAAAGCCTCCCAGCAAACGAGTGCCCCTCGAGATGTTGTGCATTTGGATGATTGTGCACCCCACAAACCACTGTTAACATCCAATCATCGTCATTTGCCAACTTTTGACCCTTCAAAGCAAACGGGCAACTACACTTCTTCGTTCTCGTTGCCTTACTAGGATTTCTCTTTTGGGAGACCTTCAATGGACCCTTATAACTTCCGCTTCTCTCACAAGATAAAACTATTCTCGGCTTCCTACCATCTCCACCAGCATCTGAAGTTTTGATTACAATTACCAAGCCATGTTTCTTTCCAACTTCCCTTGTCCATTGGATTAGGTCCTCTCGGCTTCTGAATATCGTGTTAGTGGTGAAGACATTAGTAAAATCCGAAGAGCACTCACTGGCATCGGTTGATTGAATCTCCTGAAAATATGATTACTAAATCTCAGTACATCAATGCACGAGACTATATGCCGTCCTTGTGAAATATGCTCAGTTTATTATTGCAATGCAAAAAATTTTTTGCACGGAATAATCGTGCCGTACAATAAATTATTATGTCCTGTAATAAATTTTTGCACGGAATAATTATACTGTGAATTGCACAGTGTAATTATTCCGTGCAGATTTAATATGTTTGATGCTTTTCGGCCGTGCAATATCCATTTGCATGGCTCTAGAATACCGAGTACGACGCGCGAATTTTAAATAAAACGCTAGAAAGGAAGTCAAGATGTATACCTACTCTTGGTAGATCGTCAGTTGCTTGTCCATATGAAAAATGCCTACTTCCAATAGACAATGTGGTATAGGGAGATAAGTACCTCTAATATCTTTGAACAAATGGAGGAGACTTAAAGAAACTTTTTAATAGTTGGAGAAGATGATGAGGAAGGAGAAGAAATTCAATGAGGATGAATGAGTGCAGATGAACAATTTCAAAATAGTGGATAAATGTGATAATGAAGGATAAGAAGAACAAGAACAAGAACAAGAGGAGATGAATAAAGAGGAGGGCACGAAACGCTGCAGGAGAACCAAATGAAGAAGAGGTTGATGGAGAAGGAAGACTTCGTCATTTCACCTGAGGGCATTTTGGTAATTAAAAAAATAAAATATGGTTGTGTAGAGTAATAGAGTGCTGCTACCTGCACACTGCGTTTTGCTGTCTACACACTACATCTCTTTACACAGTGGTCATCAGTGAAGAATTTTTCAACTTTTTCTCTCTACACTCAGCAATTTCCCTAAAACACCCATTCTTCCCTGCACGCTGGACTCGATGAAAATGATCTTTGCACGCTGCATTCTTCCCTCCCATTTCACTGTGTAAACAGTCGTTTCATTGCACCCTCCACGTCGAAGGTGATCTCGATGAGCTCCCCCACCCGAACGTGAACGCCGCACCTCCTCCTGTTTAGCCATCTCTCTGTGCTCTTCTTGCCTTCTTCTTCAAACAAAATTACTGTGAATCGTCGACTTTCCAAACTCTGTGAGTGATTTCGATTCCTTTTGCTTGAATAGAAATGCTTGTAGTTTTGTTTTAAGATCAAAGATATGGTTTATTCATTTTTATTTTCCTCCCTCATGCGCCTTTGTCTCCTCCATTTCTCCAGCCAGTGTCATCATCTCAGAATGTCTGTTATGATTCTGCTCGGCGTTGTAGGTCCGATAGAGCACATTATTTTCTGACTGCACGATCCGTGAAGAAATTAAAATCTCGGCACTATGGGTCCGAGTAGAAAAACTTTTTTCGGCATTGTGGGTCCGAGTAGAAAAGCTTTTCTCGGTACTGTAACGCCGATACCATAATATCCACACGGATAGTCAGGACCGAACGGGCTCTGAATCAGTGGTAAACTATGTACTGATGATTTTTTTTCCAGATATATGGATGTGCCCAGTACCTCTAGGACCTCTAGGATTCGACCAACGGCGTCGACCAGGAGACTCCGTCAAAGGTTTGTCGCTAATGTGTCCGAGGATGACGAAGAAGTAGTTGAAGAACAACCCGAAGCCCAAGTGGAGACCGAAGTCTTTGAATAGGCAGAAGTAGTACCCGAACGAACTTCAACTGTTGCTCATGATATGACTGGAGAAATTCCCGGGGGGCCTACAAGTTTGAGCCAGCTACCTAGTTTCCGGACACATATTGCTGCAAGTATTTGGCAGCAACAGGTTTGTGAATAATCTTGGTAAACATGTTTTAAATATTTATTACCTTCACCAATTTGTTTTTTCATTTCGTTTTGTAGGAGAGACCGCCACTTAAATGTATAAGCCATGGCCAAAAAATCAGTGAATGGGCATGGAATTCAGAAGGAAGGCAGAATACCATTTTTAGTCGTCTCATTGGCCGTTTAGGGTTGGCTCCATTGGTGGCGACATCTTATCGTTCCATCAACAAGAACATTGTGTCAGCCTTTGTGGAAAGATGACAGCCTGAGACAAACACATTTCACATGCCTTTCGGTGAAATGACGATAACCCTTGATGACGTGAGCACCATTCTAGGGATCCCGGTCACTGGAAAATCTGTATTAGTGGACCCACTGTCATCTGAGCGATCAAAGATACTTGTAGAGCATGGTCTTGGGGTCACATCCCAGCAGGCACATGAAGAGTTAGTAGGTGTGCGGGGCTCGTCGGTTAGACTCGAGTGGCTGAGGGACCTATATGGAGACGTGACTGATGCGGATCCAGAAGAGCACATTAGGCATGCCGCTAGAGCATATCTATTGTATATCTTGGGCTATACACTCTTCACAGACAAGAGTGGCACGAGGGTCCCAGTGCTCTATCTAAGGCTGCTAGTGAACTTTAATGAGGTGCGCACATATGCTTGGGGAGCTGCTGCGCTTGCACACCTCTATTGACAATTGGGGTTTGCTACTCGGAGTGGAGTCAGGCAGATTGCAGGATATCTGACTCTATTAGAGGCATGGATTTACGAGCATTTCCCTAGGTGTAGGCCTCATCAAAACCGCACATACACAGAAGATTTACCACGGGTGCATCGCTGGGTGCCACGAAGAGAGTCTGGGGACTGTGCCTGCGATGGAGCGTGGTGTGCTTGCGGCGCACCCATGGGACTGTGCTCCCAATTATATGGAATGGTTCCTCTGAGTGTCGCACCCAATCATTTAGAACCATGTACATCGCTCCACTTTCAATCCGCGTGTTTAAGATTCCCAGGGCAGCTCTTCTATAGACCCACGATTGGTATGATGATTGACAACTGAACTATTATATTATGTATAACCAACTGAACAAACTGACTAATTTGTGCATTATGTGATCAACTAACAACACATCGTGAATGCCCAAAGTATTATTCAGCCTATTCTAAGGAGAGGGCATACTCTGAGTGTCCGAAATCCTGAAGCCTTATACACGGCCCTTGAGGACGTCAATAGGATCTTAGATGGAGCCGATCCGGAAGATCTTGTTCATAGACCGCCACGGAACGAGACACGCACTTACAGCCGCAGGGGTAGACGTGGGGTCTAGGATGTGGACTTAGCACCATCTTTGATCTGAATTCTTTTATGGTTCTGGTTGAAGTACTTCTTTGATAAATTGTAAACTGAGTTTATGCAATTTTTTTAGGTAACAAAGATGGTACATGTAAAACTATTGACATCCATAGACCTTTTTATGGATATCCATTTTAATGTTGCAGTTTGTAATGATAGTCACTTTTTATTTGCATATCATTTAGATGAAATGGATGATGTAGTTTTGTAAACTGGTATTGTCCAAGTTGCCAGTGGTTCTGTTCAGCGTTTCAGGGCCGACAATATAGGTCGTACTCGGCATCTCAGAGCCGACACCATTAGGAATACTCGGTGTCTCAGGGCCAACACCAAAGTGTTTGCTCGGCGTCTCAAGGCCGACACCATAGTGTTGGCTCGGCGTCTCAGGGCCGACACCAGAGGTCTTGCTTGGCGTCTCAAAGCCAATCAAATTATTTTCCGTCATATCAGGACCATTCGGTTGAAATTGTCATTTGCAGTTAGCAACAACAGCTTAAGTGATGTGACATGCACCATGAAGATATATGGAATGTTCTTTTATAAAAATAAAAAAAAGGGTCCAAAAGTTACAACAAGTCTCAATTGCATTGAGCTCTTAAAAAATTAGATCCTTGAACATCCTTATAAAATATAACAATCATTCCAGATTGATGGTTTTGCATGTGGCAACTGATGGACTGATAATTTCTCTGAAATGTTGGATCCGAGATTGGTAAGCCATATCCCAACCATCTGCAGAAGGGTGATGGTGACGAATCCAATTAGTAGCAATAGGTGGAATTGGATAACCTTTTACGAGGAAAACCTACATATAACAAGCGTTCAAGTTAGTCACAACAATTCAGGCAAAATATAAAAAGGTGAATTTATGTATCTACTATTATCACCTAAACAAAGTGGTTCTGATTGACAAAACCGATTGCGATCTCCCGCCTAGCAGCAGTAAGAATAGGGACCGATCGAAGAGGAAGGAAAGTCAGGCATTGCTCACTTGACAAATGGTATAGAACAACGTTATAGTGTGAGCCAATTAGATGTCCCATGTCCGACATCGTCATCCACCGATCATATGGGGGGCAATCCCCTTGGTACGATATGATGTTGAGAAATTCATCAACCCTTTGGTGCGATCCATATAATTATCTGTAGTATTCTGCATGAATCACCAACTCTCTAGAAAGATCTTTCCGTACCTTTTGCCACGAATCCTCATCAAGTCCCATCAACCCTGCAATGGCTCTAAAGCCACAATTGCCATCCGCATTGACATCTTTTACATGATGAATATAAAAAACTGGTTTAAAATTGCGGGTGCGACAGACCTTTTGCTTAGGAATCAGCTTCTTTACGAGCACCAAGGAGGCCCCACTGCTGACAATAGTCTCTTCCATCTTCAAGACAGGAGAGTAACTATCCTGAGCTGATTCGACATATTCAAAGGAAAATGGTTCACCTTTAGTAGAATTATGTAATTTCAATTTGGGGCGGCCCCGACATTTAGTTTTCAAATCCGGCTCGATCAGTGAGGTCGTCTCAGGCTTTGCAAGCTCCCTAAGCTTATCCAAGATCTGTAACTTCTTTCTCGAATCATAGCCCCTGAACTGTTCGACAATTTAATATATCTTTGGCATGCAATCCAAATTGACACTAGAGTTCTAGTCAGAAGCGGTAGATAGCAAGTCAAGCTTGTGCCAATGCATATACGTGCAATCTAACGGAATAGGGCGCCCATCACTTACGTATTCTGCAATCTCATGAGCACAAGGTAGGCCATGTGTTTGTCGAAGTACACAACCACAAGCATCTCTATCAATACCAACGATGAGGCTCGTTTCGTCTTGGCCAAGATTTTCTCTTATGCACTTATAGAAATATTCCCATGAAGTTCTTTGAATTCGGAAGGCTTGGAATTGTGTTGCACAACCGTCTTACTTTTTTCGAATGATGCTTTTATATCCGTATGTTACAGCAACAATAGGTTGTGTATCTTCATCCAAGAGTCTTCAAAAGTCCCCTGGCTTGATCCAAGCTGCCACTTCAGCTGTGCATGTGAACTCTCCACCCTGTTTGTAGTAGTGTTACCAAGATGCATGACCTTGTCCGTCCAGGCAGCCACAAATCTGTCCTTATACGCATCTAGCCAAGACGCTCTAACATACTGAAGTGCTGCCGGATAGGTTATGAACTCCTTTATAAATAAATTGAATTTCAGATTGTAATGTTCCTCACTGGATGAGGAGACCAACATGTTCCAGCTCATTTTAAACTGGTCCCACTTTTCCTTCGTCTCAAATAACTTCTTGCATTTAGCAAAAATATTTCTGTTGATATGCCATCTGCATAAAAGATGTTTGGCACTGGGGAAAACAATAGATATGGCGTTCATTAAAGCCATCTCTCTGTCAGTGACGAAAACGCAAGGAAGAACACTCTCGCCAATAACTTTGCATAAAATACCCAATGCCCATGAGTAGCAGTTTTCACGTTCATTCTGAAGATATACTATGCATACCTTCCAGAAAGTCTGCAGTAGGATGATTATGTACACCACACACTACTTGCAACATCCATTCCTCATTTGAGCCAACCACTTTGCCTTGTAACGTGAATGGGCATCCACATTTTTTCAAACCAGTATGCTTCAGTTTCTTCCCACTGGTCCCGTCTTTAGTTATCCTCGTGTCTCTATAAGACGCACTCCTCTCACACCCAAGGGTCAACCTTGGATTTTTATTTCTCTTGTTGGGCGCTGTTGATGTCTTAATAACAACAATGAAACCATTTCTCCTCCCAACCTCACGAGCCTAATTAATTAGGGCTTCTCGACTTGTGAATATCTGCACATAACCAAAAAAAAATTATATTGAACCAAGTGACTAAATCAATTTTAAATATAGATTGATTCATCTCGATTAATTACCTCTTGAGTGATAAACTCATTACTATAGTCGACCACACATTCTGAGCCAACCTTGCTGCATTTAGTAGGCACATGAAAATGCTATGGAACCAATTTTTGTTAGAGTATGCAAATGACATAACTGCATGGCTCTGAATATCCGGACAAAATTAAATTGTTCGGACCTAAACCATCGCATTATGTCCTTACTTTCGGTCATGCATGTCCGCGTGATTTCCCTTATTTCGGTCATTCATGTCGACATATTTTACTTCTTTTCGGCACTGTAGTGCCGTGTAAGTTATCTTTGGTCGGCCTTGCAGGGCCGCGTAGCGGACATTCGGTCGGACATGCAGGGCCGAACGGTCCGTTTCAGCCCACAACACAAATCGCGATGAATATGCTTACCTCGACGCTGCTAGAATGATCGGGAGACATCATCTGCTTGTCCTTTCGCTCATCCATTGATTAAGAATGCTAGCAAAGTGGGTATCAACTTTGAATGAAATTAAGATTAATGAGTTGCAGTCAATAGAGAATGAAGTGAGGCTTTAAACTGAGAGAGAAGATGAAAGAGGGGGGGAAGTAGAGAACAGTAAAATGCAGGAAGAAGTAGAAACCTTGTCTTCATGAACACAAACTAAATGGAAGTAAGTGGAGAGGAGTGATGAATGCTCGAAGTGAACCCTTAACATGTTAGATTGTAAGGACTCAATCCATTAGATGATGTAATAAATTGATTAATTTCTTTATTTATCAATAATATCATGCTTTCCTTTCATTAGATGAATAGTGTTTTAGTACTTAATGCACATGACCAATACATATGACATAATGGTTCATGAGATGAACTGGGTCCCATTAGTATATTAAATGTGATATATGTGTATGGATGAGATCCACACACGGGAGACATGTGTCACAAATCTTATACTTAAATATCTTCACAACCGGTGATGAGACTGGGCATCTCATCTGATAAGGTTGCAGCACTTTGATCATTATGAGATAGTGTGATTTGTCTCGATCATCAGAATATAAGATTTTGGATCACGGTGCTGGTACATTGGATGTATTGAAGGACCATGAGAAGCACCTTATGAAATACTATCTCGAGTTTAAGGTTTGCTCTCATAATTCCCTAGCAATAGGCTCTCAATCCTAAGACATTGATGAACTCAAGTTTCTATCTATTCATTTGCTTTGAGTCACCAATGAGTGATGCCAACTGTAGGTTAACACCTCGGTGTCTTGGGTACATGGTAGTAGGACTGTGGGAACATCCAATGGTCAAGATGAAATCTATCTACATTATCCCCTTGTGCCAATTAATGGATTTGTCATTAGTAAGTGCGCACCCATCTCGATTGAGAGTTAATTGAATGGTACTGATGATCACTGTGATTAATTGAGGCTCAAGGATAGTAAGATGTGGATTTAAATTGGTGGGACAATTTTAGTCAAATTGATCCATGGATATTGATAGAGGGGCCTACTTGTGGTAATCGGGAAGTTTAGGGTCTTCATTGTAATTTATTCCTAAGATTGGAGTGCAATTGCATTTATATAGTGGTGTTATTTGCAATTAACTGTGGGCCCGGTTTGCACATGAGCGTCGCGGTGTCCCAGTTGGAGCCAACTTTCTATGGAATCCCTAGTGGTCCCCATGCTAGCCCAAGTTATTGGAAAGATACTAATCCTACTAGAACTCTAAGATGAAGGAATTAGAAAGTTACATTTCTATTTGAAGTGAGACTTCTAATAGTGGTAATAGTAAAGTTACTAATTTGTGTGGAAGTAAGATTTCTATTTCAATTAGTACAAGAAGAGGGAAGGAGGTTGCTTAAAGCTTTAAAAGGAGAAGCAAGGGGGCTGAGACATACACACTCTTGGAATTCACGCCCAGCCCTCCCTTTTATGCAAGAGTTGTACATCTCTTTTAGTTCTCTTATAGTTCTTTGAGTTTCTTGAAGGGTTTTCTCTTGAAGTTTCTACCTGTCTTCTTGAGAAGAGAGATCTGATACGATACATAGCGTGGAAGACTAAGAGGTCTTGGAGATCCTAAGTTGCTTACAAAGAAATAGTTTCTTTAACTAGCAAGTTTTCTTCTCCATTAGAGCACAACGAGGCTCCAAAGGTATAATTAGCTTCTCTATCTGTTGTAGATTATTTTGTTGCATGATGTTGCTTATATTTATTGCTGTACATGATAGATGAGTATGAGGGATTGCATCCTGAATATGGTTTATGGCTTTATGGGTACTTGATCCCTGAGTCAAGTGGGTCAAAAGTTTTTGAAATCCTATCCACGAGTCCCGCCTATTTATAACATAACATACGTTCATTTTGGAGGAAAAAAACGTAGTGTGTAGATAGCATTTCAAGTAGATTGGGAGGGCTAAAGTTCATACATTTTGATAAATTTACAAGTGGGCATTTTAGTCCCAATCTATTACAGTAAGGAAAGCAAAACACAGTGGAAAGCAAAACACAGTGTACAGGTAGCACCCAGAGCAATATACGTCGGTGAGTTTAGAATCACCCCTTAAACCGACCTTTTACTTCAAGTAGCCTGACATAGGCACGCAATCCATCTCATTCTCAAATCTCAAGTCTTGAAAAGCCCCTGCAATTTCATTGGTCCCTACCATTTATAGAGAAATCGACCGGCTTCTGCTTTGTACGCGTCTTCGTTTGGAGCTGAGCGATTTCGGCTTTCATAGGGAAAATCATTTCCAAAGTAAATAGCTTTTCCAGTTTTTCCTTTCCTTTCTCAGCTGTTAAAAACTTTTCTACGGTTTTGAATTCTGTTTCTCCCCGACTCTTCAATAAAAAAGAATAATTTCTTTTCAACAGTCTTCGCTCGTCAGATCTCTCTCATTCTCACCCACCGAAGGTACTCTCTCTTTCCCTCTCTATCATCATCAGAAAACCCAGCCCCCTAATCTGTGATCGAACGAAATCCCCAATTTCAATTGGGAAGTTGGGGATTTCGGGGGAAAGGGTCGGCAGATTTTGGTAATGCTTTTGCATGTTTCCCCTGGGGAGGGGAATTGCAGAAAGAGCGGATTTCCTGTGAGACCCACATTGATGCATGTCATTGGGTTGAGGTGAAATTGCAAGTTCATCTCATGGATCAAAGATGGAGCTAGATATTAATATGATCTAATGACCTTAACCGTCAATTTCAGGTTTTGATGATTTTATGTGAGTCTGTCAGTATAAGCGTTAAGATTTGGAGGGCATTTAAAATTGATGGTTATGATAGTCAGATTGTCATGTCTGGCTTTGAATATGTTCTCGTTTCTGTCCTTCCATGGACCATATGTCTGCCAATCCATTGATAGCTCAGGGGTGAGGCATCTCCTCCCTTTCCACGGAAAACAACCAGGGATAGATCCCAGTGCTAACCCCAAATTTATCTTAAGATCAAATGGCATATCTTTGAGAGATTGAGCAATGGTGGAGGAAGTGCTCCATTGATTTGATCTCATCCTTGCACAAGGAGCATGCATTTAGTATGTTAGATGAGGATACGGCCCTTTTTGCCCAAGGTTGTCCGCTGCAACAATCCTAGGATTTGTTGCTTTTGAACAAAATACTTCCACTCATGAGGGCCCAACTGTCCAAGCTGCACAGCATTTGGAAAGACTTAGCTAAGAACTTTCTAGAAGGACATGTCCAAATTCTTTGATTTGATATCATCCTTGCAAATTAGAACATAACTTAAAAGGCTTAAGAAGGAACTATGCTCCTTGTCTTTAGACCAACTCCTCTTAAAAGGCATTCCTGGAAGCACCCTCCCTCCAACCATTCAAAATTATTTAAGCAACAAGGGATTTCATAACTGAAACCATATACTCCCTTTGGAAACGTTTACTTTAAAGTAGATTCTCCCACCCAACTGTCATTCCAAATTTAAACCTTAACGCGAGAACCTGCCGAAAACCTATCCTATTTCTAGACACTTTCCTTAAGGATCTTTGACTCCTCTTCTACACTAGGTATCACACCCCTCACACTAGAAGCAATGAAGGTGGAAAGCTTCCCCACTTCCATCCCCTCCCACTCATCCCAAACTTGCTCACCATAATCTTTCTCCAAAGAGAAAGTGCTTCATGCTCTTCCCCAAAAATGTTCACCACCACTTCCTTGAAAGGGCATGATTCCTGTCATGTATTTTGGCCATTCCTAGAATGCATAAATGATTTGGATTCAACCACTTCATCCAATGCACTTTCTACTTATCTTCTGCACCTCTCACAGGAAATTACATTGGATCCTCTCCAATCTCTTAGCTATTAAAACTTTCATCTTGAATATTACCTTATAATGAATGGTCGATTTTTCAGGTAAGCATTGATTAAAAGGACGCGGCCTTCCAGAGATAAGTATTTTCTCTTCCGTGTAGATAGCTTCTCATCATCGGATAACACAACTTGGACTTTGGAGTACCAACCAATAGAAGACCCAGGTATATTAGAGGAAGGAGCCTACTCTACATCCCATTCTAATAATGAGAGACAACGCCACATTTGCATTGATTACCAAACCCACTAGCACACTTATGCTAAAGTTCACTTTTAGGCTGGAAGTTGCTTTAAAACATCTGAGGATCACATTAACAATCCTAACTTGTTGGGAGTTGTTGGAGGAAAATTGGATAAAAGTGTTGGTGAATTGAAAGCAGTTAACTGCTAAACCACTATTGCTCACTTCAAAAATGTGAAGGAAATGGAGTTTCTAAGCTCCCCACCCTTGCTTTTATATTCCCCCAGTGCTTCTGCTACAATCGTGAAGACAAATGGAGTTAGGGTACCCCGCCAAATGACACTAGACACTTTAGACAACCGGATAAAAGAACCATACACCAAGGAGAGAACAAAGTGGTGGAAATGCATTCCATCATCCAACCCTTACACTTAAGTCAAAACCCATCCTTTGGAGCATACAATCAACAAATAACCTTAGCACATGATCTTTAAGCCTTTTCCAAATATATTTTTAACACAGAGACTGCCTCTTTCCACCTTTTTCCTACTGTGAATGAGCTCATTTAGCTATCAACACCCCATCCGGAATCTGTCTTCCTTGCACAAATGCACCTTGACTTGTGCTAATGTTGGACGACAAAATCTCCTTCTACCCATTCACTTGAGCCTTTCCTAGAACCTCATTTTGCCATGTTTTGCCAGAAGCTTATGTGGTGCCAGGTTTCTTGGCTATGTCTGGAGTGGATAGCTAATCTCTGTACTTGCCTTTCTAGTATAGGTGTTTTGTAGTTGCCTTTCTTTTAATACAATTACCATTACCACTAAAATGAAAGAAAGGATGCAAAGTTTCTCATCACAAAAGCAACCTTTATTCAATCATATTGATAGGTTCTCTTCATGCACTTGTTTAATTTCTGTACTGAAGTTATGGACTGGTCACTCTGTTTGCTTGGACATTTTCATTGTCCAATAGATTGAATAATATCAAAAGATACTCATCTGCACTCTTAGGAGAAGAGAGTTATACAGGAATAATTTATTTATTTGAATGGCTGGGAAAGAATTTGTAGGAGAATCATATACTGATTGCCTAACTGCATTTCCATCAACTGCAGAATGGTGTTTGGCTACCATATTAGACTTGGGAACCTTGGTTTACCTTCACACTGATGTGGCCTGTATAACCCCTTGTGAACAGGTTTTTAAACATGGATGAAGAAAGCATTCAGCTGCCAATTGGAGATGGTTCTAGTTTGGTTGAAAATTACTCCTTGGGGATCCCTTTTTTTCCTAAAGTGGATTATGACTCTATTTTACCCCGCTCATATTTCACTGAAGTGAGTTCCTCTATGAAATATTCTCTTTCCTTTTCCTGTGTATTTAATATTTTTCATTGTGTAATTCTTGTTCTCATTCTAAAATATGATGATCTACAAAGGTTCCACACGTTCGTCAACTATGTAATTGGGATTGCGGTCTTGCTTGTGTTTTGATGGTTCTGAGAACTCTAGGAATTGACCACTGTGACATTCACTCTTTAGGAAAGCTTTGCAGCACAACAAGGTATTTTAATCTTCCTAGAACTGCAAGAATTTTAGTTTATTATCCGCCATGCGCTTTGTAGTTGCATTATGTCATCAACAACTTAGCCATTTCCCATCAGTCTGGGAGCGGGTTCCACTGCATATATATTTGAATGTTTTTAACTAATTACTTTCGCAAAAGCTACGTCATTTAATAACCAAAATACTAAGGTGCACGAAGGTGAGGTTCTCTCTCTCTCTCTCTCTCTCTCTCTGTGTGTGTGTGTGTGTGTGCGCGTGCTTGTGAATTAATGGCAAGTAGACTTATTTATGGGTACATTAGAAAGGGATAAAGAAAACAAACTTTTTTTTTTCTTGAAAATAAATAAAACACACTTCATAAGGCATATAACAATGCATCACCTAGAAATACATCTCCACATCCTCCCTCCCCTCATACTAGTTACCTCTCCAACTAATGCTAGTTAAATGTTGGTTATGCAGGTTGTGCTACCCCAGACTATCCCTTTTCATACAAGTGAAACATCACTTCAGCGTCCATGTAGTCTTATCCTGTCTATTTACAACCTTTGTGGTTTCTACTTTTCCACTTGACCATATTTGAAGTCATACTCTGCAACTTATATTATCTTACATGCCTTTCCTTGCTATTCATTCCAAGTCTTTGATGCTTTCCCCCTTTTCCTAGTTTCTTGAACCTATAAACCTTCGCTGTTTTCAACCTCTTATTAAATGCCCAAACCATTTGGAAAGATATTCTATGATTCTTTTTCCTTCTGTTGTAGCTAGCTCTAGATTCCCTCTTATATGCTCATTGCTAATTCTATTCTTTCTTTTAACTCCACAAATCTGTCTTAGCATGCACATCCTGGCCACCTCTCTCTCTCATCTAAAATTATGCCCCATAGAACAAAGATCTGTCTTCTTATAAAGATGATCGTTTAATACTCCACTAGCTTGTCTCTACTTTGTCGACCTTGTACTGATCCTATTTGCTGCATCTCAGTTTTCAGTGTGTCATAATAACAACTTATGTTGTACACATCTGAAGAAGAACAGAACTGAAAAAGAGAGATGTTCTTAGATAAAACCTGTCTTTGATACCATAATTGAAGAGACAATGAAACAAAGAAGAGAGATTTGGAGAATATTGTCACACCAATTGTGTGGTTGAGCAGACTATATATTATGATTTATCAAAATTTGTGTCACGACCCTGGACCGGATAAGGCAGATAATCACCATCATTAGACTAATCGGCCCAGGATCGCGGTGTAGGGCATGTGGGACGGTGCGGAACATTTCGCCTGCGTGCGCTATTTCTCACAAGTTTCCGTGGTGAGTATCCCATATAGAATCATACACTATCATGAATTATATTTCAATGGAAGCTTGTAGCAAATCATACATACGAAGTATAAACGATAAGTAAACATGCATCAAAGTAATGCACATTCATAACATGGCATTCCCATTGCATTGAGTTAGGTTATTTACACAAAAGTAAAGTTTAGTTACAACCCAGCAAATAAAGCCAACATTGGCTATTACAACAAAATCCCAAAATATCAAACCACCCCCCAAAATATGCGGCCACTCCTGTGCAAGCTTGACGTCTAAATGACATCATCGGCGCACCAAGCGTTCAAGTCATGCGACTCATCAGTCGCCTCTCGTGGCTCTGCCTCAAAGCGATTTGGGGTAATCCCTACCAAAATGGAATGAGTCAACACGATGGCTGGCAAGTGTTTAATAAGAGTAAAATAACATGTTTGCAGTATAGACAATCAAACAAGAATAATAATCATAACATGTGACAAGGCATGATCATACTCGACTGACATACTGATAAGTAGGAACATGAGTGTCAATAAAACATTTCTAACATCATGTACGTCCTAGCAAAATGGCAAACCACATAAAGCTACCTTCTCACTAATACACATGGTATAAGGGAGCATACATACATGGGAACATATATAATTATAGTAACCCAAACCTCACGAGGAGGCTTAATAGCTGGCACATACATACATATATGCGAGACATCGGCCATGGCTCCAAAGAAAATCTCTAATGGAAAATAAATCCCAAACTGCAGTTGATTACATTATTTAAGGACCCCAAACCGGTTGATCAGACCGAAGAGGGTGCCCAAGTTTAGTGGTGCCGACTCGGGTTATAATGTCGAACATACGGGACGTACTTAGAAATAGTCATGGGCCGAGGAGTGACTCACGGAAAAAGGAGATACATAATCGGACATTCATTCACAATTTAGCACCCTTAAAGGGCCCGAGTATCATGGATCAACGTAGCAGCCGCTATATCGGGCGTAGTGGTGAAGACCGCTACACTAAAAGGCATTTGGCGCCGTTCACGACTGCTACGGGGCTGTTACGCCCGCTACGGAGTGAGACAGATTCCTACTTTCCAACATTTTTTTAAAATGCATAACAATACTTATTTCTTTTCTTTTTCTCTCCAAATAACATTTATATATAACTCTTCTACCATTTTATGTTTAAAAGAACACTAAAAGCTCATGATCTCACCGAATTACAGTCGATACAAAGAATTCTTCTCAAGGGTTCTTCTCTAGGTATATTCTATTAGACACCCCCTTTGGTAGATGTATTCTTTTCTCTAGGTACTCTTAAGTCTTAAGTCTTGACTTCATGACATAGTTTATTTTATGAGTCTTTCATTAGTTTCTAAGTTAGTATAACTAAGCAATATGAATACATGTGAAAAAAATGATCATTACTATTATTTTCTATTTAAACAAGGACCTCATATAATGAGGGGACCGCTATGCCCCCTTATCGTAGTTACTTTTGCAAAAAAATACAATTTCTCTCATTTTCTAATATTCTAGATTTTCTATAATTTTTTCAGATTTTTTTGATGATTTTTTAAAATCGCGCCGTTATGCCGCTACGTAGCGCCCGCTAGGTAGCCTTTTGGCTGCGGGCCGCTACGCCCGCCGCTACCGTTATTGTCATTGTCACGACCCAAATTCCGGGGTCCTGTCGGATATCTGAATCGTGATCATATAGCAATATTCACCACGCATACATCAAATAATATCCACAAGGAATCTGGCATTTAGTTTTTTTAAAAACATAATTTTCCAATTATAATTATCAATAATATCTGAATAATCAACTTATTATGTCTTGGCTCAAATCAATAATGTGCTCAAACATTATTAACTTCTCCTTAAGAAAGGCTAATAATTCTATCAAATATATTAAGTTTTTCTCGTTCTCTCCTTCAGCCACGCATGCCGAAATCTATGTGCTGATCGTCATTTCGCTTTGGCCCACCTGCAATATGATTACTTGAAGGGGGCAACACAACATCAGTATTACTGGTGAATGAATTTTCCTAGTTACACAAGCCGCATATAACATAATATCACATAATCAACAAATCTGAATCAATAAACCAAATATCATTAAAAGTACATCCATATGCCATTCCGTGCTTATGCACATTTCCACGCCTCAAATATGTGCCCATACACATTACCAGGCCTCAAAAAGCCCATCGTATACATGTATACCGGTCACCATGACCCTATCTCACACGTCCACAAAGGACCAGGCAACTTAGTGGCTATTCACGTCCACTAAGGACCAGCCGCTATAACGGCCAGTACACTAAGTCCAACGTCCCACGTCTTGGACCCAATGCACAATATCTCACAAACACATAACATCCAGGATATGAACATGAAATAATAAAATTGAACACACATGAAAGCAGCGTGGACCCAACCTTAACACCATCCAGATTTATCATTGCCCCCATCTTAGACATAACTGGTAATTGATGGTGTATAGGTGACCCACCCTGTCCATCATTAACCCAAATCCATAATTCTCACAGAATTAATACTCAGAGTAAACAAGAATTTTATAACATGTAATATACAACAAAAAGGTCCCACAAGTAATTTATAAGGTACTGACATGTAGCAATCACCCAGACTTGAGGGTACATCAAACAGTGGGCTTCTATGTCCTATTACAAGATCAAACTTGCCCTCCAAGGTTGCCTAGGGTCCCACATGTCAACACATGGTTCAGATTTATCAATAAATAGTCCTTATGGGCCCCATAATGCTATTGGTAAAGACATATTTCTCAAAATAAAGCTCACGGTTAACAAAATTGAAGTTTCAGGCCACATGGGACCACCACCATTCAGGTTGTCCCTGGGCCCCCTTCAATATGTGGGATCGTAATCTATGATTAAATCAGATAGTGTGTCCTAGTGTGGATGTCGACCTTCAGCTATGTTTCCATCACATTCATGCCTGGGGTTCTTTGAGTCTATTGGACAGTGGGTCCCACTGGTCCAAATCTCAGATGTCCCACTTCTCCATGGTCGCCCCTGGGTCCCCTAACATATGACTGGATCTGATCCCTGATCAGGTGGCCGAGGGGGTCCCACTAGGGCTTGTTGACAGGAAGTTACAATTCCTATAACAGTCGCCTGTATTGCAACCTGTTCATTGGATGAGGGCCCAGAAGGGGCCCACTCCTCATGGGTCCAGGTCCTTATGGGTCGTCCATGGGTCCCCTTCTGGATCCATGGTCCATATTCTCCATCCAGTGGGCCATGGGGTCCCACACCCCTCCAATGTCGAATACCACCCTGTCGACAGTCTCTGTTTCAACAGATTTTCAAGTCTGGTCCATGAATCTGCGTCCCATTCCACTTGTATCATACCCATATCCATTAACATATGATTTCATGACCAAACCGATCTTCTTAGTACAAAATAATCAAATCACATCTCAATATCAATTCTTTTTAATGCAGCATAATCGAATCACTTCTCAATATCAATCATCTTGCTTAATCAACTAATTAATTAAGAAGATCCACTCACCTTTTGTACGTGATTGTCGCGTTTGCAATATGCGGGCGCGAATAGGACATCCGATGTTCGTCTTCCCTTCAATTGGCTTCTTCCTCTTCTTCCCCTAGATTTCTAGCCACAACTTTCTCTCAAATTTCTCTCTCAAAAGTTAGAAGATAGATTCATACAAGAGATGGTCGATGGTTGCCTATATATACCAAGAGGAATTGAAGTCCTAGTCCTCTTATACTTCATAATTCTAATTGTCTTATACAACTCATATCCTTTCTTTCTAAAAACTTCCACTTTAAACACTTCTAATTCAAAAACAAGTTAACATCTAAGGGTCCTTCCTAGGCCAGACTAATCCTGGGCCCGTGTAACTCAGGATATTACATACTCCCCTCCTTGGGAAATTTGGTCCTCCAACTTTAGAACATACCTGTGACAAAAAGATGCGGATACTTCTTTCGAACGTCGTCCTCGATCTCCCATGTAGCCTCCTTTGGATCATGGTGTGTCCATAGCACCTTGACTAGTCGGACTGTTCGTCTCCGCAACATCCTTTCCTTGATGTCTAAGATTGCAACAGGTCTCTCCTCATCGAATAAATCGGCTTGTAGATCCATTGGCTCGAGATCTAGTACATGAGAGGGGTCTGGTTCATATTTCTTCAGCATTGATACATGAAACACCTTATGGACTCCAGCTAGCGGGGATGATAATTCCAGTTCGTAAGCATTCCCATCGCTCACACGCCCTGTAATGTGGAATGGTCCAATGTATCTCGGGCTAAGCTTTCCCTTCTTGCCAAATCGCATCACGCCCTTTGTTGGAGAGACTTTAAGGAATACTGAATTAACCCCTGCAAATTCTAATTCTCTCCGGCGTTGGTCTGCATAACTCTTCTGGCGACTCTTAGCAGTCTTCAATCTATGTCTGATTTTCTTAATATTTTCTGTAGAAGTTTGCACCCATTCAGGGCCTAATATCCGTCTATCGCCCACTTCCTCCCAACAAATCGGAGAGCGACAACTTCTGCCATACAGTGCCTCAAAAAGCCATCTGAATACTCGAATGATAACTATTGTTGTAAGCAAACTCTGCGAGCGGTAACTGCTCATCCCAACTGTCTTTGAAATCTATAGCATAAGCTCTAAGCATGTCTTGGAGTGCTTGATTGGTCCTCTCCGTCTGTACATCATGTTGGAAATAGGTGGGCCTCGTGGATGGGATTTCAAAACTTTTGACCCACTTGACTTAGGGATCAAACACCCATAAGGCCACAAACCATATCTAGGATGCAATCCCTCATACTCATCTATCATGTACAGCAATAAAACAAGCAACAACATGCAACAAAATAATCTACAACATATAGAGAAGTAGATTATACCTTTGGAGCTTGGTTGTGCTCGAATGGAGAAGAAGACTTGTTAGTGGAAGAAACTGCTTTCTTTGTAAGCAACTTAGGATCTCCAAGACCTCTTAGTCTTCAACGCTATGTCCCGTATCAGATCTCTCTTCTCAAGAAGACTGGTGGAAACTTCAAGAGAAAACCCTTCAAAAAAACTAAGGAACTAGAAGAGAACTTGAAGATCAAGAGAGATGTGCAACTCTTGCACATAAGGGGGCTGGGCGTGAATTCCAAGAGTATGAACGTCCCAGCCCCCTTGCTTATCCTTTTATAGCTTTAAACAACCTCCTTTCCTCCTCTTGTACTAATTGAAATAGAAGTCTTACTTCCACACAAAATAGTAACCTTACTATTACCACTATTAGAAGTCTCACTTCAAATAGAAATAATAACTTTCTAATTCCTTCATCTTAGAGTTCTAGTAGGATTAGTATCTTTCCAATAACTTGGGCTAGCGTGGGGACCACTAGGGATTCCATAGAAAGCTGGCTCCAACTGGGACACCGCGACCCCACATCTCATGTGCAATCCGGGCCCACAGTTAATTGCAAATAACGCCACTATATAAATGCAATTGCACTCCAATCTTAGGAATAAATTACAATGAAGACCCTAAACTTCCCGATTACCACAAGTATGCCCCTCCATCAATATCCATGGATCAATTGGACTAAAACTGTCCCACCAATTTAAATCCACATCTTACTATCCTTGAGCCTCAATTAATCACAGTGATCATCAGTACCATCCAATTAACTCTTAGTCAAGATGGGTGCGCACTTACTAATGATAAATCCATTAATTGGCACAAGGGGATAATGTAGATAGATTCCATCTTGACCATTGGATGTTCCCACAGTCCTACTACCATGTACCTAAGACACCGAGGTGTTGACCTACAGTTGGCTTCACTCATTGGTGACTCAAAGCAAATGAATAGATAGAAACTTGAGTTCATCAATGTCTTAGGATTGAGAGCCTATTGCTAGGGAATTATGAGAGCAAACCTTAAACTCGAGACAGTATTCCATAAGGTGCTTCTCATGGTCCTTCAATACATCCAATGTACCAGCACCGTGATCCAGAATCTTATATTCTGATGATCGAGACAAATCACACTATCTCATAGTGATCAAAGTGCTGCAACCTTATCAGATGAGATGCCCAGTCTCATCACCGGTTGTGAAGATATTTAAGTATAAGATTTGTGACACATGACTCCCGTGTGTGGATCTCATCCATACACATATATCACATCTAATATACTAATGGGACCCAGTTCATCTCATGAACCATTATGTCATATGTATTGGTCATGTGCATTAAGTAGTAAAACACCATTAATCTCATGAAAGGAAAGCATGATATTATTGATAAATAAAGAAATTAATCAATTTATTACATCATCTGATGGATTGAGTCCATACAATCTAACACATCAGTCTAGGGATGATACGCAGTGCTAAAATTCAATTTCGCACCCATAGCCTTCTGTAAGCTCTTCCAAAACTGTGAAACAAATCTGGTATCCCTGTCTGATACGATCGATGTTGGAACGTCATGCAACCTTACAATCTCCCTAGCATATGTTTTAGCCAAGTGTTCCATCGTAGTTTTTCCTTTCAACGGTATGAAGTATGCCGACTTTGTCAACCGATCCACAATGACCCAGATTATTTCATTTTGTCGTAAGGTTCTGGGAAACCCTGAAATAAAATCCATAGTGATATGTTCCCATTTCCATTCTGGTATAGGTAATGGCTGCAGCAATCCCCCCGGCTTCCTATGATCAGCCTTCACTTGTTGACAAGTAAAACGTCCAACAAACTCAGTAACATCATTTTTCATGCCGATCTACCAAAATCTGACTTTTAAATTCTGATACATCTTGGTGCTCCCCGGATGGATAGTATATCTTGTGTGATGTGCTTCCTTCAAAATTTCATCTTTAATTTCCCAGATATTTGGTACACAAAGTCTGCCTCGAAAATATAATATGCCATTAACAACTGAGAAGTCCGGTTTGTTGTCCAATTTGTCGAATATTTCCGCCAATGCCTTGTCATCCCGCTGATGATCTTTTATCCTCTGAATTAATTCAGGTTGAACCTTGAAACTTCCCAACAATAGTTTTTCACGATTAGGCCATAGATTACCATCTAAGTCCTTGATCTCTTCAAGTAGTCTCCACTGGGCGGTCAAACAAGCCATCTGTGCTGATTTCCTACTTAAGGCGTCGGCTACAACATTCGCCTTTCCTGGATGATAAAATATAGAGAAGTCATAGTCTTTTAGGAATTCCATCCATCTCCGTTGTCTCAAGTTCAGCTCTTTCTGAGAAAAAAACATATTTGAGGCTCTTCTGATCTCTATATACTTTGAATTCTTCACTATAAAGGTAGTGTCTCCAATTTTTCAATGCAAAGACCACAGCTGCCAACTCAAGGTCGTGCGTAGCATAATTTTGTTCATGGACCTTTAGTTGTCTGGAGGCGTACGCAATCACGTTTCCACGTTGCATGAGAACACACCCTAGCCCTTGTAATGACGCGTCACGGTAGATAACAAATTCTCTACTTCCAGCGGGAAGGGCGAGTATTGGTGTCGATGTTAATTTTCCTTTCAATGTTCTGAAGCTATCTTCACATTTCTTGTCCCAAGTGAACGGAACATCCTTCCTTGTGAGTCTGGTTAACGTTCCAGTAATTGTAGAAAATCCTTGTACGAACCTTTGATAATAACCCGCCAGGCCTAAGAAACTTCTCACTTCTGAAACATTAGTAGGTCGCTTTCAATTCATAACTGCTTCAATTTTGGTAGGGTCTACAGATAATCCGTCTCTTGAAATAATGTGACCCAAAATGATTACTTGTTCTAACCAGATATCACACTTGCTAAACTTGGCATATAGCTGATTGTCTCTCAACAGCTGTAAGGAGGTACGCAGATGCTCTCCATATTCATGCCTTTCTTTAGAGTAAATGAGGATGTCATCAATAAATACCACCACAAATTTATCCAAATAGGGTTGAAAGACTTGGTTGATCAGTGCCATGAAGGCGGCCGACGCATTGGTCAATCCGAAAGGCATGACTATAAACTCGTAATGACCGTACCTTGTCCGGAACGCCGTCTTAGGAATGTCTTCCTCACTCTTAATTGATGGTAGTTGGACCTTAGATCAATCTTGGAAAAATATTTCGCACCATGCAATTGATCAAATAATTCATCAATGCAGGGCAGAGGGTACTTGTTCTTGATAGTCACCTGATTTAACTGTCTATAATCAATGCACATTCTCAGGGTTCCATCCTTCTTTTTCACAACTAACACCGGTGCTTCCCATGGGGACATACTAGGTTTGATGAATCCTTTGTTCGATAGTTCCTCCAATTGATCTTTGAGTTCCTTCAGTTCCGCAGGAGCCATTCGATAGGGTGCTTTAGAAATCGGGGCTGTACCCGACATTATTTCAATAGTAAAATCAACCTCTCTAATTGAGGGTAATCCGAGCAGGTCATCCAAAAATACGTCGGGGAATTCCTTAACAATGGGGATATCTTCTATACTTGGTTTCGGTTTATCCTTTATAATGAAGGCTAAAAAGCCTTTGCACCCATTCCTCAGTAACTCACCAGCTTTGATGGTTGAGATAACCATTGACCGAATAGGTCTCCTTTTTCCCACCAAACTAACATGAGTAAATTGGTATGCACTGCACCAAGTAACCTAGAAATAAACTACTAGTATGCACACAATTAAAACTTGCAAGCGCACAAGATCACTCTGTAGTGTAGTGAATTGTAAGTACGAGGTCGATCCCACGAAGACTTGTGATAAAACAATGTAAAAAACAACTAAAAATCAGAATATTAAAAGAAACAATTGAGTGAAGAAAGATTGAATTAAACTACTAAAAACAGTAAATTAAACTATCAAAAGCTAAATGGAAAATAATCTAAAACACACAACTAGTATTAGAATTGAAAAACAGTAATAATGAATGAACTAGGGTTTCATCTACTCCCCTAACCAATCCTATGCATGTCCCTTATTATCTTTTAATCAAAAATCAGAATTATTAGTGACATCTATCAACCTAGACCATGGCAAATGTGTCTAGATTACTATTCCCCTAAACCTAATTCATGAGTGGCATACTACATGAATTGTTCATTATGATGCAAAAACTAAGCATGGCATATGTCCTAGTCAAAACAGTCATAATGCATAAAAACAATGGGAATGATAAATGCATGAGTCGAAGCATGGCATATACTTAGATTATTCATGGTTCTAAACCCTAGATGCTTAACATCAAGATCAATCAAAATTAAGTTAGCTACTCTTAATTTTAATTGAACATCACATGGTTGGCATGGCATATACACAACTCATCAATTAGAAACATGGTTTATAATCTCAACTAATAAAACTGAAATCTGAATTAAAAGACGCCAAAAGAGACTACATAGAACTTGGCTAGGGTTTCAATTACACCCTAGCCCTAAAAAGTTTAGCTACTCATGTCTTTAATGAAAAATAACATAGAAAAGAGGTTCATAAGAAGAAAATTAGAAGATGATGAAGTTGCAGTGGATGGCCAGCAGCTTGTTCCCCTTTTCCTCGCTCCGAAAGCTCTCCAAAAGATGCTCCAAAGGTGCTCCCAATAGTGCTGTACGGCTGCTAGGGTCTGTGGATGATGATGGCTGGTTGTATGGAGTGATATGGCTGGAATTACTGTTCACGAATTACTTCCTTCTTGCTATTTATAAATCTTGTAACAGCCCCTTTTAGTACTTAGTTCCCTTGTAGAAATAGATCTTCAACTTTCTTTAAAATTCTGCTTCCTAATTAGATTGAATTAGGAGTCTTCTTTCTTGTTTTAGCAAGACTTTCTAAATCTGATCCTACTTGTATTTTATAGAAGGTTCCTCACATGTGGCCCACAAATCTGAATTTTGATTGCAAAGAATTAAATCTGAACTTTTGACATAAAAGTGGGCCCTATTTGATGCGTGTAACATGAGTGTGGGACCCTCCTCCTTAGACTTCTAACTTGGCTTGAACTCTTGCTCCAAACTTTCCTTTTTTTTCTCCTTGTTTTTCTCCGTTATTGAACTCCTCTTTTAACTTGAATAGGACTTCCTAAATTCTGAAATTCTTCTATTTGCAATGGATGTGGGCCCCCCCCTTTGAGCGTGTAACCCTAGATTGGGTTTCTCCCTTTTTCTTCTTTCTTTCTTTTGCTCTTCTTCTTTGAATTGTAAGTTCCCAAAGATTCTGGAATAGCTTGGATGGGACCCACAATGGCCCTACTTGATGATTCACGCCCATCTCTTTATTAATTCTTCTCTTTTTGCTCCTTTTTACCTTTGCATAAAAATTAACAAAAGCTATGTAAAATCAAGGGGATTTAACGGGAAAAACCCTCTTAAACAGGCTATTAATGAATTCAGCTCCAATAGAAAAGGCCAGACAGAATAGGCCCTAAATTGATGTTTCTCTTTTTTTTTTTTGTCTTTTAGCGCTATAGTCGATATCGACGCTTGCCTGAACCTTCATTCATCTCCTCCTTTCTCTCTTATTCTCTGCAACTAATCTCAAATCACAATATCTGAGAAGGAGGAAGAAGGAAAGAGAAAGCTGGTGTGTGCGTGTAGGGCTGTGGCCTGTGAGGGCGGAGTGCAGCAGTGAAGGAGGGGGAAAAGAGAAAAGAAAAGGAGGAAAGAAAGAGATAAAAAAGGAAAGAGAGGGAGAAGGAAGGAAGAAAGAAAGGACGTGGGCACTGACGTGGATTGCAGTGGGTGGCGAATGGCAGTGCAGGGAGAAAGGAGAAGAAGAGGGGGAAGGAAGAAAGAAAGAAAGAAAGGAAAAAGGAGGAGAGCCATCTCGGTGGGGTATGCAGGTGGGTGTGCGGTGGCCCATCACAGCTCATCTCCTTTATCTCATCTTCACCATCCCAGGACGCAGATGGCAGACCTCTCCCTCCTTCTCCTTTGTCCTCTTCGGTCAGCCAACCCTCCGCTCCTTCATCCTTTCCATCTCCCTGCCATCAACCTCCATCTCACCCTATCCGTAGCCCTCACGCATCTCCCTTATCTCCACGCGGCCCATCATCATCTCTTATTCATCTCCATCTCCACAATGAATGGAATACAAGTTTGGAGAAGCAATGAGCCACAAATATGTGTTGGGGTAGTGTCCATGAAGGTGTTCGATGAAATGACGAAGAGAAAGGAGAATGAAATTTCACGCTCATTTCTCTTATTTTTCTCATGGGAAAGAAGTCTGCTGCTGTTGTGGGGTTTGTCATTCCTTGATTTTGCTCACTAGGAGATATTGGAGGAGAGGAATTAGAGAACATGGGTGGGGTTTTCATTCATTGATTTTTGTAATTTTCTAATAGATTTCATATATATTTTTTGAAATGTAAGGTCAAGACACAATGAACTTGTAATGTTGTGAATGATTTCCCCTATTTGAGACGTTTGAAATGTGTTTGAGATGTCCGAACTCTTGAGCTTTTGAAATGTCTAAGCGAAGGGCCGAAACCTTTCCCACCAAAACTCTCTACTATGACATTTAAGGATGAAATTGGTATTGGTTAAATCGGTGGAAGCATTTTTTTGAAGGGAGATGCAAGAGTTAATGCAAATTCCTCTTTGGTTGGTGTTAACATTTGGTGTTAATGTGATAGAAGATGTAGCCGTTTGGACAGTGTACAACGTCTACTAAAGCATTTTTTGGAAGGGTGATGCAAGAGTCAATGTGAACTCCTTTTTTGTTGGTGTTAATATTTGGTGTTAATATAATAGAAGATGCAGCCGTTCTGGACAGTGTACAGTCTACAGAAGTATTTTTTGGAAGGGGGATGCAAGAGTTAATGTGAACTCCTCTTTGGTTGGTGCTAATATGTGGTGTTAATCTGATAGAAGATGCAGCCGTCTGGACAATGTAATCTCCACATGGAAGAGATTTTTTGGAAGGGGGATGCACGTGTTAATGTCATCATGTCCCATTTTGATTGATGTTAATATTTGGTGTTAATGTGATTGATATAAGATGTAGCCATGATGGGCTTGCACATTTTGTTAAAGCATTTTTTGGAAGATTGAGAGAGGTGAGACAACGATCCGGGACGCGTGCAGAATGGTGACTGTGGTTATAATGAATGAGTTTTAATTCGAGGTCATGATGAAGATGGGTGTGAGGTATCTTGTTCCAGAGTCCGAGCAGAATGGTGATTGGGGTTATAATGGCCCTTGCGTAAAAGCGAAGAAGATCGCCCGAGGATGATGGGTGGGAAAGGTGCCAAGGAGAGGGTGATATGCAGGCGTGGTGCAGGGATGGATGGAGGTTGTATTATAAGGCCAGTGTTTTTGGATAGTTGATATTAGGGTAGTTTCCATGAAGGTGTTCGATGAAATGACGAGGAGAAATGAGAATAAGATTTCACGCTCATTTCTCTTATTTTTATCATGGGAAAGAACTCAGCTGTTGTTGTGAGGTTTGTCATTCCTTGATTTTGTTTACTATGAGATATTGGAGGAGAGGAATTAGATAACATGGTTAGGTTTTCATTTCTTGATTTTTGTAATTTTCAAACAGATTTCATGTATATATTTTTTGAAATGTAAGGTCAAGACACAATGAACTTGTAATGTTGTGAATGGTTTCCCCCTATCTGAGATTTTTGAAATATGTTTGAGGTGTTTGAAATGTCCGAACTCTTGAGCTTTTGAAATGTTTGAGTGAATGGCCGAAACCTTCCCCACCAAAACTTGTAATGTTTGGGATTATATGTTGTTGAGAACTTATCTATGATAATATAATAGTTGTTTGTATTGTCCCGTTATTGATGTTTTTATTTTTTCCACTATTGAAAATGATTAGCTAACCCCATCTAAAGTTACACTTAGTAAGTTATAGTATTATAACATAGTTGATATTGACTATGACTGTGTTTTTTATGTTTCAGCTAAATGGTCGATATCAACTATAATAATGGTCGATATCGACTATGACTGTGTTTTTTTATGTTTCAGCTAAATGGTCGATATCGACTATAATAATGGTCGATATCGACTATGACTGTGTTTTTTATGTTTCAGCTAAATAGTTGATATCGATTACGACTGTGTTTTTTAGGCTTCAGCTAAATAGTCGATATCGACTATAACTGTGTTTTTTAGGCTTCAGCTAAATAATTGATATCGATTGTTGGTCATGTTAAACAAACCAGACAATGGTACAATCCATTATATTAAACATTGTTCTAAATACATTGGTACATTCCATACACACATTCAATTAACAACCATTAACAAACCATTTAATTTCAAATAATGGTATATGAAATTCCACAACATAAATCCAACTGCCCAAAACCATAGAAGTTCCACAACCACTGCCCACAAGTTCCCTTGTCCAGTGCTTTATTTAAATTGTTGTTGGATACCATGGTATAAATACTGGCTAGTTCATCCTCTCTCTTCTATCATATTGACACTGAATATTAACACCAACCAAATAGGAATTTACATTAACTCTTGCATCCCCTTTCCAAAAATGCTTCAATAGACTGTACACTGTCCGGAATGGCTGTATCTTCTATCACATTAACACCAAATATTAACACCAATAAAAAGGGAGTTCACATTGACTCTTGCATCCCCTTTCCAAAAAATGCTTCGGTAGATTGTACACTGTCCAGAACGGCTACATCTTCTATCACATTAACTCAAAATATTAACACCAACCAAAAAGGAGTTCACATTGACTCTTGCATCACCCTTCCAAAAAATGCTTGAATCGATTCAACCAATATCAATTTCATCCTTTGACGTCATAGTATAGAGTTTTGGTGGGGAAGGTTTCGGCCATTCACTCAAACATTTCAAAAGCTCAAGAGTTTGGACATTTCAAACACCTCAAACATATTTCAAACAGCTCAGATAGGGGGAAACCATTCACAATATTACAAGTTCATTGTGTCTTGACCTTACATTTCAAAAAATATATACATGAAATCTGTTTGAAAATTACAAAAATCAAGAAATGAAAACACAACCATGTTCTCTAATTTATCTCCTCCAATATCTCATAATGAACAAAATCAAGGAATGACAAACCCCACAACAGCAGCTGAGTTCTTTCCCATGATAAAAATAAGAGAAATGAGCATGAAATCTCATTCTCATTTCTCTTCGTCATTTCATCGAACACCTTCATGGAAACTACCCCAATATCAACTATCCAAAAACACTGGTCTTATGATACAACCTCCATCCATCCCTGCACTACGCCTGCATATCACCCTCTCCTTGGCACCTCTCCCATCCATCATCCTCGGGCGATCTTCTTCGCTTTTACGCCGGGGCCATTATAACCCTAGTCACCATTCTGCTTGGACTCTGGAACAAGAGACCTCACACCCATCTTCATCACCTCGAATTAAAACTCATTCATTATAACCACAGTCACCATTCTACACGCGTCCCGGATCGCTGTCTCACCTCTCTCGCCTTCTCTGTCTCCCATTTGCGGCACCCCAAAGGCGGCTTTCGTTCGCACGTCCACCATGACCAGCACCGGCATGCCCTCTCCGTTTCTCTCTCACAGTCGGACCCTCGTTCATCAAATACCTCTCCGAACCCATCTCACACCCATCTACTATCTCTCGCGCTTGCTGGATACCCCTCCATCATCATCCCCATCGTCGTGTCGCCTCCACTCTCGGCAGGGCCTCCTTGCTTCTCTCTCGACTTCCACATATATCTCTCCCTCTCACCAAATCATAAAATAACCCATCTTTCTCTTTCCTTCTTCCTCCTTTGTTGTGAGATTGGTTTGAGATCGGTTGCAGAAAACAACAGAGAACAAGAGAGAGAAGAAGAGATGAATGAAGTTTCGGGCAACGTTTTGTTTGAGGGTCGATATCGACTATAGTGCTAAAAGACAAAAAAAAAAGAGAAACGTCAATTGAGGGCTCATACTGTCTGCCCTTTTTTATTAGGGCCAAATTAATTAATAGGCTGTCTACGAGGGTTTTTTCCGTTAAATCCCCTAAAATCAAATAAAATTACTGTAACTAGCCCAAGATGAATCAAATATTGGGGCTTAGATTGCAAACAATTAAGCACTTATCATAAATCCCTCTAGGCTAAACTGAACTACTTTGTTAAAGCAGTCTAAAATAGCCCGATACCTAGTAAGCAAGTCCATTCCCAATATAACATCAAAGTTGTCCATACGTAACAATACCAGATCAGCCGGCATCTGGGGCTTGCCCAATTTCTATCATACAATCATAAAATATGGTTCCAATACATATTTGCTCGCCCGTGGGTGTAGACACTACTAATGCATTAGTCAAAGTTGAAGGGGAGTTTTCTATCTTAGCAGCAAAAGTATGCGAGATGAAGGAATGTGTTGAACCATAATCAAATAAAGTACTAGCTTCAAAATTGGAAATTAAAATCATACCATCGACCACATGGTTGGCCGCTTCCACATCATGGTGAATCATGGCAAAAAGTCTTCCGTTCTGCTGTTGTCCTGCTTGATTCCCTCCTTGAATGTTCCTGCCAAGGTTGTAGTGCTGTCCTTGGGGTGGGTTCTGCTGATTTCCACGGGGCTGATGTGTTTGGTTTTGTTGATAATAACGTTGGTTTTGTGGACGCTCTAGTTGGCGGCCCTGCTGATTTTGCTGAAGTGCTTGTCCTTGTGTCTGGGTTTGATTCCTTCCCTGTTTGTAAGGGCAATCTCTAACCTGGTATCCTTCCCGACCACAACCGTAACATTCACTTTTCCGTTTGGCCTGATTTCTCTCCCTGGCTTGCGGACAATCTTTTACCTTATGACCTCCCTTCCCACACTCGAAGCACACTCCAAGTGTCTTCCGGCATTGATTGGTTTCGTGGGATCCTCCGCAGTGGTTGCAGATCGGCTTGGTTCCAGTTTTTTGTTTCTTATTGGGGGACTGGTGCTTGGAGTTATTTGTTTTCCCTTCAGTGGACATCATTTGAGTCTGTCTCTTTATATCTTCAATGGCTTCTTCTGAGTCGAAAGCTTTTCTTAGGGCTTCAGCATAAGTCTTCGGTTCATGCAGCTTCACGTCCTTTTTGATGTTTGGCCTAAGGCCGTTCACAAATCGTTCCATCTTTTCTTTTTCTGTCGCCACTAATATCTCAGCAAAATGTGACAGCTCAGTGAACTTGAGGGCGTATTTCGCTACCGTCAGATTTCCTTGCACGAAAGTTTCAAACTCTCTCTTATTCTAAGCCCTAATATGATATGGTATAAACTTCTTTATAAACTCCCGTTTGAAGAAGGCCCAAGTAATCTCTGTTTCTTGTCCATTGAATGACCTCTTAGCTGCCTACCACCATTCCTTCACATTATCTTCTAATTTGAATGCTGCGAGTATGGCTTTTTGATGTTCTGTATATCCCATAACTTCAAAGATGCCTTCCATGTGTTCTGCCCATTTATTTGCATCCCAAGGATTAGTTGTTTCTTCAAAGCTCTTGGGGCGAAATTCGTTGAATCTTTTGTATAAGGTATCTCTTTCACGGTTCCAGCCCCCATTATTGCTGCCTTCTCCCGAACCATCTTTGTTATTGCTGTATCCCTCACCATTCTCACCTCACCATTCTCACCTTGATGGTGATAAATAGCGGAGATCTACTCTTGGACTTGCGCATATGCCTTCATAAAGCTTTCAAACATTTGCCGGGCGTACTCCGGCATCTCCATAGTTCCATTGTTTAGCCGAACATTGTTGTTTGCATTATCATTTCGAGTAACATTGTCCGTTGTCTTATTCCTTCTCCAAATGGGAAGAATTTGTGAGCTAAAAGATCATAAAAATACTTCTTATTTTAATCTCTATCCTTGACACCCCAACGTCCTCACCACGTGACTTATGATTTACTAATTGTTTTATTTGCCCAAAACCTTATGCTCTGATACCACTTTGTCATGACCCGAATTCCGGGGCCCTGTCGGATACCCAAATCGTGATCATATAGCAATATTCACCATGCATACATCAAATAATATCCACAAGGAATCAGGCATTTAGTTTTTTTAAAAAATAATTTTCCAATTATAATTATCAATAATCTCTGAATAATCAACTTATTATGTCTTAGCACAAATCAATTATGTGCTCAAACATTATTAACTTCTCCTAAACAAAGGCTAATAATTCTATCCAATATATTAAGTTTTTCTCGTTCTCTCCTTCAGCCACGCATGTCGAAATCTACGTGCTGATCGACATTCCGCTCTGGCCCACTTGCAATATGATTACCTGAAGGGGGCAACACAACATCAGTATTCTTGGTGAATGAATTTTCCTAATTACACAAGTCACATATAAAATAATATCACATAATCAACAAATCTGAATCAATAAACCAAATATCATTAAAAGTACATCCATATGCAATTCTGTGCACATGCACATTTCCACGCCTCAAATCTGTGCCCATGTACATTACCAGGCCTCAAAAGGCCTATCGTATACATATATACCGGTCACCATGACCCTATCTCACACGTCCACAAAGGACCAGCGAACTCAATGGCCATTTACGTCCACTAAGGACCAGCCGCTATAACGGCTCGTACACTAAGTCCAACATCCCATGTCTCGGACCCAATGCACAATATCTCACAAACACATAACATCCAGGATATGAACATGAAATAATAAAATTGAACACACATGAAAGCAGCGTGGACCCAACCCTAACACCATCCAGATTTATCATTGCCCCCATCGTAGACATAACTGGTAATTGATGGTGTATAGGTGACCCACCCTGTCCTTCATTAACCCAAATCCAGAATTCTCACAAAATTAATACTCATAGTAAACAAGAGTTTTATAACATGTAATATACAACAGAAAAGTCCCACAAGTAATTTATAAGGTACTGACATGTAGCAATCACCCAGACTTGAGGGTACATCAAATAGTGGGCTCCTATGTCCTATTACAAGATCAGACTTGCCCTCCAAGGTTGCCTAGGGTCCCACATGTCAACACATGGTTCATATTTATCAATAAATAGTCCTTTTGGGCCCCACATTGCTATTGGTAAAGACATATTTCTCAAAATAACCCTCATGGTTAACAAAATTGAAGTTTCTGGATAATTGGTCAGATGGAGCCCAGGCCACATGGGACTACCGCCATTCAGGTCGTCCCTGGGCCCCCTTCAATATGTGGGATCCTAATCTATGATTAAATCAGATAGTGGGTCCCAGTGTGGATGTCGACCTTCAGCTATGTTTCTATCACATTCACGCCTGGTGTTCTTTGAGTCTATTGGACAGTGGGTCCCACTAGTCCAAATCTCAGATGTCCCACTTCTCCATGGTCGCCCCTATGTCCCCTAACATATGACTGGATCTGATCCGTGATCAGGTGGCCCAAGGGGTCCCACTAGGGCTTGTTGACAGGAAGTTACAATTCCTATAACAGTCGCCTGTATCACAACCTGTTCATTGGATGAGGGCCCAGATGGGGCCCACTACTCATGGGTCTAGGTCCTTATCGGTCGACCATGGGTCCCCTTCTGGATCCATGGTCCAGATTCTCCATCTAGTGGGCTATGGGGTCCCACACCCCTCCAATGTCGAATAGCACCCTATCGACAGTCTCTGTTTCAACAGATTTTCAAGTCTGTTCCATGAATCTGCTTCCCATTCTACTTGTATCATTCCCAGATCCATTAACATATGATGTCATGACCAAACCGATCTTCTTAGTACAAAATAATCGAATCACATCTCAATATCAATTCTTTTTAATGCAGCATAATCGAATCACTTCTCAATATCAATCATCTTGCTTAATCAACTAATTAATTAGGAAGATCCACTCACCTTTTATACGTGATTGTCGCGTTTGCAATATGCGGGCTCGAATAGGACATCCGATGTTTGTCTTCCCTTCAATTGGCTTCTTCCTCTTCTTCCCCTAGATTTCTCGCCACAACTTTCTCTCAAATTTCTCTCTCAAAAGTTAAAAGATAGATTCATACAAGAGATGGTCGATGGTTGCCTATATGTACCAAGAGGAATTGAAGTCCTAGTCCTCTTATACTTCCTAATTCTAATTCTCTTATACAACTCCTTTCCTTTCTCTCTAAAAACTTCCACGTTCAACACTTCTAATTCAAAAACAAGTTAACAACTAAGGGTCCTTCCTACGCCAGACTAATCTTGGGCCCATGTAACTCAGGATATTACAGTCATCCTTGTCGGGTATAACATGAGAAGCATACGTGAGGCAAAACCGCCATACTACTACAAGACGGGAAAAACATGATGAAGTTAACATGATCGGACAAGGTCCTAGGGTCTCTAGAAAAAGGGGCAGCATTTCGGCAGGGAATGGCTCAACCCAAATGGGTAAGAAGGAAAAGGGGCGGATCCTGATGCCTGGGAAGGAGCAGGGCAACTGAATGCTTGCTACACAACCTGAGACACCCACCGTGGATCCTAACTCATAGGGGATGTAACGCCCCAATTCCGAATACTGAGTTTACCGCCAAGGTACCTGGATTTGGCGCGCTACTTCCCGAAGAAACCCAGAACTTCCAGGATCATAGGTCCGTGGAGAGGTCCAATTTAAAACTTTTTAACATGTATATTAACGGTTGAGTGCAGAAGCATATAGAGAATAGCGTAAGCAACACCCATATAATGCGGAAGCAAATGAGGTATCGGTCAATATAAAGCAAATAGTAGTAGGGCAAAAGTCGGCTAAATCTCAAAGTACAGAAATATAAGTGTACATAACTGGATATGAATCCCCCCAGCTCACCACAAAGATCACTCAAAACCCTAAAAGGAAAAATCATTGAAATCCCAATGCAGGCACTCCATCCTCTGGGTCCGCAGGTCCCCACCCATACTCATCGGCTACAGGCAGCTCGAGGAGTGTGTCACCCCTCGTGGACTGTGTTGGTATCAGTACTTAAGCACCAAATAATGGGTCAGATCCAAAGGATTTGACAGGCACATTATACAAGTAACAGAGGATGTATGCATCAAAAGGGAATAAAGGCAATAATAAAATCATTTGAGTAACAAAGGTACAATACTAGGCAATTGTGAAAAATACAACAATAAGGATCAATAGGAAAGTAAAGCAAGCTAAATAACCATCTATCAATATCGGGCATTCACACAAGCTGGCTTTCGCGGGATATTATGTCGCGGCCCTCCCATACTGATAACCAGTTGTGGTAGGGAATAATAGTGCAATGCAAGGGATGATAAGCCCCATTGAATCATATATCTCTATAATAATAAGCATATATGCATTACCGGAGTTTGTCGGCCGCGAATGCATATATACTACTGGATTCTTTCGGCCGTCTATACATAGCTTATCATGATGACTCCATCTTTAATAATCAGCTCTCACCAAGGATGATCAGTCCAAGGCTAAGCTTACAACAACCGAGTGAATGTCCTACACCGACTCAAGGAACCAAGTAAGGGCCGGTGTCTGGCTAGGTTATCCTTGCGTGAGCAAGTTCATCTCATATCCACATGAGTTCTGGTATCCATGTCCAATCCATATCGCAATCCATAGTCCATATCCATAATTGAATCCACGGCCATGATGCATCATGTCATGGTTGTCCATTTCCATCGCATTCCATATTTAGTATTATCCATTACATTACCCATCCATAAATGGGTTTTTAAGTCATAATCACAATCCTCTATTCTAAGGTAATCTCATTCATCCATCCATTCCTTAGGCCATAGGATGGCCTGTCTAGCCATAGACACGGATCAAGTGATCTACATTCACAATCTAGGTCTCCACTAAGGCATCCTAGGTTCAGGTCCTCCAATTTACATTTATTACAGTTTAAGCAATAGATGATAATAGGAATGAATAGTAATGGAAAGCACCTATCATAGCTAGCATTCATGTTGATCATAGGAATGAGATAACAACGGTCCATCCTAGGTCATTGCCCCCTTTTCAGGTCTAAGGTCCATGTCAGCCAATTCGATTCCTAAATGAAGTTTCAGGTGCTAAGAGATATGAATTTGGTGCTCTGAAGTTACGGGCATCTTCAACAACGTTTAAGGATTGAATCAGAATCCAATTAATACTCTAGACCCTACTTTGGTGGCCTCATGGGTCAAGGTTAAGCCCAACCCTTGACCCATGTTTGGCTCATCAGTGGAGGTCCACATGGAAAGTCAATAGGCCCCACAATCACCGATTTCCAAAAAGTTACAAATTTGGAATTCACCGTTTGCAGTGTTGCCGGTCGACCTGGCATAGGGGCGGGTCTACCTGCCATAAATGGGAGATTGAGACTTGTCTTGCATTCTTGAAAAATAACTCGCAGTGTACCCAATCGACTTGGTGGCTAGCCGGTCGATTGGCTAAACTGGTTTTCTTGAGACAAACAGAAGGCATGCCGGATCTCAGTTTTTATGTTCTGCAGTGTACTCGGTTGACCTGGCACAGGGTCCGGTTGACCGGATGCATTGAAATCTGTATTGGTCAGTCTGCTAACTGAGCCTCAGTTATCTGCTCTCTGTAGTGTGCTCGGTCGACTTGGTACAAGGCTGGTCACCGGGTACACACGAAATCCTCATTTCCGGATTTCTGGAACTTCTCCCATTCATCCAATTTGCCATCAAAACTCATCAATCTCGTCTCCAATCATCACCAATTCATCAAAAACATCAAACTCCATCCATATATCACAATTCCATCATCATTTGGGCCATTGATCTTCCAAATGGGAGATCCATCTATCAATGGCCAAAAATCCATAAAACAAGGGTTAAAGAGAGAGATCTAACAATCAACACATAGTCATACATATGAATTGAATTACAAAATTCAAGGAGGAAATCATGCATTCTATGCTGAATAGGTATATTGTACTTGCCTCGTAGCCCAAATCATGGTCTCTTGGCTTGATCTTTGAGATCCAAGCTCCAATTCTCTAATCCAAGCTCTAATGGATTCCAACTCTCAAGACAGCACCCAAAACCTTAGATCTACATAGATCTAGGCTACCTACACCCAATTCCCATAGAGAAATGCGTTTAGGAGATGGAATTCTAGAGAGAGAAAGGAAATTCAAGGAAATTGAGCTATGGGAAAGAACTTACCTTATTGTGTAGAAAAAGGAGAAATCTAGGAGATGAGAGAGGTCTTGTAGCTTGAGAGTAGCAGTAGCTTGGAGAGAATTCCCCTTTCTTGATGTAGAAAACCCTAGATCTAGGTTTCTTGTAGAGATAGAGAGAAATGGAAGGAATTCTTGGAGGGAAAATGGAAAAATGAGAGGGAAGAAGAGAGAAATGGGAGGAAAATGAGAGAGAGAAGAGAGGGAAAGAGCGAGAGAGCTTGGAGGTTGGGATGGGTTGGTTTGAATATATAGACTTTGGTTGGAAGTTTAATGTCCAAGTCGCCCTTTTGGTTTAGTTTTAGGTTTGGATAAGTACATGGGTATTTAGGGTATTTTAGGTCTAGTTTATAAATTCTCCAATGGAAACCCCTCCTATTAAACCTATTTACTTCCAAGGGCCTCTAACTAACTAACAAACTCCTTAAAGTCCATCTAGAACCCTATGGTCTCTATAAATCACAAAAAGGGACTAATTCCTAGAAAATAGGTCAAAAATCTAGGAAAATGCTAAACTATCCTTACTAACCCCTATTAATTAGTGCAAATAGATATTATATACTATAATTAGCCAAAATTAAGTGTAAGCAAGGGTCCACAAGGGGTGGGGCCTCACAGGGCAAATAAATGCTCGCTAAAACCCCGGTGCAAGTGGCAAGTCTCATACGTGCTATGTGAAGGTCGGGTACGGAGGGTTTACGTAGGAATCATGCAAATTCAAGGATAGCATACACCACGTATGCAACTAAATCATAGCTGAGGAGTTAGACGGGATAACTCTGTATAACAATCAAGGAACCATTAAAACTGCTAAACCTATGGTGTGCGCCACCATTGACATGTTGCAGTAGTAAATTTTGGCATTGCGCACGCTTTGGGTCCGGTCACCTGTCATTTTGTTGGTTAGTGCTGAATTGCATTGTCTGGTCCCCAAGTCCTAGTACACCTACATGCCTCCGGACAACCCTAGGAATTAGTTAAAATTTGTCCAAGAGGGAGGTGGGGGTGGACTCCACCACTGGGGTCGAGCTCCCTAGTGAGCTCGCTGGGGGATGCAGGGGGCAATGCCCTTGAAACAAAAATGAATTTCCAATTGGTTGGCAAAGAGATGTGAAGAACCAGGGTGCAAACGGGCTCAAATAGGTATGACCGGCACAACCGGTGCCTATTTGGTTGGCGCCCTGAACTTGGTTGTTTCCTTCACAACCGGGCAGCATGGCAAGGCTTGACAGTCCCTGCATTGGACAACCGAGCGCCCAGCCCAGTTGTGCCATGCGGGTACTGTCGAACTGAGCAGTTCCGGGCGCTTTTTTTTTTTTTTTTTTTTGTGTGTGTGTGTGTGTGTGTGTTTTGGGGGGGGAGGGGTTTGGGTTTGATCTGGGAGAATTTCAGAGAAAACATTTTCCTTCATTTAGGCGCCAAAATTATTCCATTTTCATCATCATACAACTAAAGAAAAGTTAAGCAAAGTACATGAACAGTAGTTTGAACAACAAGAAGATTCCATGGGAAATTCATACTAGACTTGCATGCATGTTTGAAAACTGGAATTAAACAGTTGCCTCAGGTTTATTGGGCTTTCCAAAATCACTTCTCAGCCACTCCTGCAGCTGGGTTCTCCTAAAACCAAAAACCCCCAAAATTACCCACTTAATTCCACCTGAAAATGGACAATAGAGAAAGAGGAGAGGGGCTGTGCATGTTGGGATACAAGACATTCAAGGGGTGCTCATTTATGCCATAACAGAAGGAAGTTGCTTGCTAAACTCTAGGGGGTCTGATCAGTGAGTCAAAGAACGAAGGTTGGTTGAAATTAAATCTAGTTTCTAACGAGTACAAGCATGACATGATAAGAGGTCCCGTGAAACATCACAAATTTTTGGAAATGGCCCATTTACCCCCGAACTTACTAGAATCAGCAGATATTGGGGGCTCCAAATGGCCATGGTATGAACATGAAAGCTGACGGGAACGATAATCTCTATCTGATGAGCTCAAGGATGCAATTTTCCAAAATTTGCGAATAACCCCCCAAACTTTCCCGAAATTACACATAGGACCCTATAGGTCTCCAACTAGGTTCAACGGATTTCAAAACTTCCCAAAGCTATTGAAAAGCTATTCTAACCCAAAATTTAATTAATTAACATCTAATCCCACTTAGAAAACTAACAGCACAATTAATTAGTTCTAATGATGCGATTAACGGGTCGAGGTCTTACAATCTGTTAGGCTACAATCAAGGCCAATTTGGGCCCAATCAGTGATAGAAAAGAATCAATCAGTTCTCCTAAGTAGAGGAGATTCTAATGAGCCTATCTAATTACAGGAGTCAAACTTTCTCTCTCTCTCTCTCTATATATATATATCAAATAATGGTCTTACTATTCAAATAATGGTATCAATTGTTATTTGATTTGCTACATTGTGGTCGGCTGGTGAATTAGGTGAAGGTATGGAAAGAGAGAGATTCAAACCCTTGGTAACAAAAGTCTACATAGCAGTTCCAATGCTACACCTTGAACCACTGTTCCCTATGAAATGAGGCATGGAACGGAGCCACTACAAAGAAGTTCTGGGAGTTACGACTTACGAATGAAGCTTTCGGCTCATATTGGTCATGGGTCGAGAGCGGGAGTTGAACTCTATGAGATTGAATCTCCCGTTATTCCTTAGTAGCTAAGTGGCAAACAATATTGAACACGTTTCCCATCTTCTCTTTTTCTTGAATAGATGTTTCCCATCTTCTCTCGAGAAACAAGCGGGCAAAATCAATTTCATATGTGGCAATTCCACCAAGATCCCTTTGTTTTTTTGGGGGCACACATGCATGCATGCAAAAACGATTCTGCTCTAGATACTGCATGTGGGACTATTAATTTGGCAGCGGTGTTCCCCATTATCTCTACAATTGCATGGTGCTCACCTTGTCTAGCCCACTTGTAGGCCCTGTGTCCAAGTCGACTGATTATTGAATCCTGGTTATGGAATTGATTTCCTTATATCCTTATCCATATTGTGAACTTAAATTTCAGAAACTTTAGAGCTGTATCCCTTCTTATTGTATCAGTGTCCATATCCATAACCATATCTATGTCCATAATTTCATAGCTTCCATGAACAGATGTTACAGAAGTAGCCTGTCACTCAATGATAGTAAAGCTAAAGCTATTCTTAATACTCATGATAGAATGGATTAAAGTCACTTGCATGTTTACTGAAATTGTTGGGAAGAGTAGAATCCATGATTCATTGATCAAACTGGGCATAAGTGATAATTATGTTCTAGCCTGAGATGAAGTGCCTTTTTTTTTTTTTTTTTAATCTTCATTGCTATTCATAGCACCTCCCTTTCTTAGTTTATTTTTTTATAATCACCTTGAAGTCATTAATATTATTATGCCTGAAATTGAATGTGGACTGATTTATTATTCCAGCTGTAAAACCTATTCACACTTCTTTTTCAAATAGAATGTGGATTGATTGATTATTCCAGTTGTAAAACCTATTCACGCATCTTTTTCCCTCTCTTCTTCCTCTTCTCGTTTCCTTCAATCAAATACCTGTGTCTATCCATCAAGTCCAAATCCGACTCTTATCACCTGCGGGTTACATTTTATTGACTTTCAAGAATAAGGCTTCAGCTGCAGGCTTTAAAATCAAGAACTTTCTTATATATCCCAAAAGATAGTATGGACTCTAGCAAAGAAAAATCCCAGGTTAGGTTTATATGACTGAAATCTGGCTGCTCATGTTTTTTGAGAATGGAATTTCGCTTAGTTTGGTCATATCATATACTTGAAAAAAGTACTAGTATGTGGACTTTTTTTGGGGTATGCTTTGCAATCTTTCTCAGATGCCCGAGTGTGTTAATGCTTTTCTTTATTGTAACATGATGACATATATGAAGATATTCTTCATTAATATTTCCAGATACTGAACTACATTTTATACATTTGGCTTTGGTCACTATTTTGCAGTATTTGGACTGTTGATTTGGCGTATTTGTTGCATAAGTTTTCTATTACTTTTACTTTCCTCACTGCGACTTTGGGAGCCAATCCGGATTTCTCCATGGAGACCTTTTATAAGGTGAGTCTCATGCATGCTTTAGTCATCCAAGACCCTTAATTATCTGTTGCATAAATTATACTGGGGCCACAGGGGATTTACCTGGCTCCCCCCGGGCCCGTAGAGATTATTTTGGCCCAAAGGGCTGGGACACCCTCCGTTATGTGTGTGTGTCTCTCTCTCTCTATACATATCTATTTATATACATACATACTATTGCAACCTTGTGACACGGTGGTATATGTTCAATTGTTCGCTATTGCGACCTTGAGTTTGTGGATTCGAGTCATGTCTCTTACCAACAAAAATAAATAATTAAAAAAACACGACAGTGGTGTATAAGTGATGATTTTGTCAATTCAAAGTTCATTTCCATCCATTAATTAAGCTGAACTGCTCTAGTGTCCTGGCCATCATTGGCTTTCTGTGTGAACTTTACATTCTTATGCAAGCACCTGTCCACAGATGTTATATTTAAATAATATTTAATTAATTTAGTGAATTAAATGATTAATTTATTCAATGAGAATAATTTGGCCACTTTGAATTAGCGCACCATTAGGCACAATCTGGGTCAATCAGAGTTTGATTTGGGCATACATAGTGAGTAATTAAGGTAATTAAACAATTATTAAAATTCATCCACTATGGGAATTAATTAGAATTAATTAAAAAATTAAATTAATCATGATGGGTCCACTTGAGACCCCCATCTGAGTTGGTTCAGCAAACTCTAGAAATGGCTTAAGTGCCATTAGTTGATAGGTAGCCACTTGTGGTTCATGGCAGGCTATCTGTAGTGAATTGGGTGATGATGCAGCACAAGTTGTGGCTAACAGCAGGATTGTAGGAAGGGACTAGAAGTCTTAATCAGGATAGAAGTAAATAGCAATTATCTAATCGGGAAAATATCAAATAATTAAGAATTAAGAATTAATTATAGGATTTTAATATAATTTAGTCATTATTATTGAATAATTAATATTAAAAAAATAAGCCAGATGAAAGGGAATTAAGGCTTATAACATCTGGGACTCTAGATCGGTTTAGATTTTGAAGAGTTGGAGTGATGTTTTCTCTGTTTTAGTGGCAGTTGAGGACCTATCCAATAATTCAAAATGGCTTATAACCTATGATACCCGGATACTGCAAATTACTTGTGGTACCCGTACCGATACGGTCTGATACGGATACCGGTACGGGATACAGCAAGATACGGCTCGGATACGGGGGCCCAATTTTAGGATACGACTTGCATTATTTTTCGCCCAATATTTCAACAGATTTTTCATTTTGGCAAATTTCTGTCTCTCTCTTAGTTTGATCAAAAGGAAAACAAAAGAGAAGAAGAGGAGGAGAGGAGGAGGAGACCCACCTGCTTCGACTAGGGCTCCTGCTTTGACTGCTTCGACTACTTTCCATTCATACTTCGACTGCTGCTGCTGCTGCTACTTCGACCTCCAGGTGCCAGGTATTCCTCCTCTTCTTCTTCCTCTGTTCTTTTTTCATTCTTTCTTTCTTCTTTCTTCTTCTTCTTCTTTCTTCGTTTTTTTTCTCATTCGTTCGTGCCCTAGAGATGCCAACGAAAGGGGGGAATAAAAGAATACATCGCTCTTATAAACGAGTATGGGCCCGTTGGGCCTGTTTTGTTTCTTTCTTTTTTTTTTTTTTTTTTTTTTATGTTGGGCTACTGAGCCCGTCAGCCACTCAACCCATTTTTCTTTTCTTCTCTTTTTAATGTTGGGCTACTTATCCAATTAGCCACTCGGCCCACTTTTCTCATTTTCTCTTTTTCTATGCTGAGATATTGTATTGTGAGGCCCACCTCATTAAAAATTTGAAACAAACAGTGGGCCTTGTAATATTTGAGCTCTAAATTGAGATCAAATAAGCATTCCACCTAAAATAAATCCCTGACCAAATATTTATATCTATATATTTCTAGGAATGCCGTACCCGTATCCGTGTCCTAAAATTTTGAAGTTTACATATCGGATGCTCGTTCCCGTGTCCCGTATCCGTACCCGTGTCCGTATCCGGGCATCATAGCTTATAACATCTGTTTATGGCCCAAATGACAGTCGGAAAAGAAAAGAAATGTGGAAGGAGCTGGAAGCGATAAGAGGGAGATGGGATGGTGCGTGGTGTATTGGAGGAGACTCGAATGCAGTTAGGTTTCCTAGTGAAAAATCAGGAGCAGGCAGAATTACAGAAGGTATAAAGTCATTCTCAGATTGGACAAACTCACAATCGCTTGTGGACTTGCCATTGAAAGGAGCATCCTTCACTCGGTCCAACCACCAGAGCCTGCCAATTTTATCAAGATTGGATAGGTTCTTGGTTTCAAGAGACTGGCTGGATCTATAACCAGAGGTATGCCAATTAGCCCTTCCAAAGGTTGCTTCTGATCACTGCCCTATCATGCTCGATTCTAATGAGATAGGTGGGGCCCAACTCTCTGTTTCGGTTTGAGTTAATGTGGTTGGAGGAAAAGAGCTTCCCGGAAAAGATTATGGATTGGTGGAAGGAAATGAAGGTTGAGGGAGAGGCCGGGTATAGGCTGGCTACTAAGCTGAAGTTGTTGAAGTTGAAAATAAAAGAGTGGGCTAAAAATAATTTTGGAGAGGTGGGAGAGCGGAAGGCTCACTTACTGGAAGAGATTCAAAGACTTGATAGGAAAGAGGAAGATGGGCAGCTGGCTTTGGAGGAAGAAGTAACAAGAACAAACCTCAAAGAAGAATTTCAAAGAAAGGTGAGGGAGGAAGAGATTTTGTGGGGACAAAGATCAAGATGTAAATGGCTGAAAGACAGGGATTAGAACACTAAATTCTTTCACAAGATAGCTTCTTCAAGAAAAAGGATAAATAGAATAGTTACGTTGGTGGATGGGAATAGAAGGCTAGAAAACAGGGAGGAAATAATTAGTCATATTCAGGAGTACTTTATTTCCCTCTATTCTAAGGATGTGCGGCAAAGAACCTCCTTGGATAATTTGGAGTTTGCCGGTATAGGGGATGAGAAGAATCAATGACTAGAAAGAAAATTTGAAGAGGAAGAGGTTTGTCAGTCAATTTTCTCTTGTGCAGGGGACAAAGCACCGGGTCTTGATGGATTCCCTATGGCTTTCTTCCAAAGGTTTAGGTTGATGTTGAAAGATGATATTCTTGAATTCTTGGAGGAATTTTCCCAAAAAGGGGAAGATACCTAAGGGCATGGGGAGCCTCCTTCATAGTTCTCATTCTGAAAAAGGAGGGGGACATCACTGGATGGAGTCCTTATAGCAAATGAGTGCGCCCATTTGAGGGACAAGGAAAAAAGACTAGGTATTATATTCAAGCTTGATTTAGAAAAGGCATACGATAGAGTGGAGTGGTGCTTCTTGCAATACCTTCTGCAGAGGATGGGATTTGGTGGAAAATGGAGAAATTGGATCAAGGAATGTGTGACTTCAGCCTCGTTCTCTATTATGATAAATGGTACCCCAAAGCCTGCTTGCAGATTTTCTAGGCTGCAAAGTGGGATCTTTCCTAGTTAAATATTTAGGTCTCCTCCTCTGTTCAGGGCCAGCGAATAAATCGATTTGGAACCTGGTGGTTGAAAGGATGGAAATGAAACTGTCTACCTGGAAAGCTTCTCATCTATCCATGGGAGGAAGGATAACTCTTATAAAAGCAGCGATGCAAAATCTTCCAGTTTACTATTTGTCAATTCTAAAATGCCCAATATCAGTGATCAACAGAATAAAGAAGGTACAAAGGACTTCCTTTGGCAAGGGAGATGTGAGGAAAGAAAGTTTCACCTGGTAGATTGGTCTTCGGTATGCTCATCCAAGATGGAAGGAGGATCAAATCCCTAAGAGGTATGAATGAAGCTTTGTTAGGGAAATGGCTATGGAGGTTGGGCGGTAAGTCGGAAGCCTTATGGAGGAAGGTGCTGATGGCCATTATGGCAATCAAAGGGATGGCAGGGAGACTAAAGAAAGTACTTACAATTTCTCATCAATATAGAAAGGTATAATATCTGTAAAGAAGAAGTTTATGCAAAACATCAAATATCAGGTACGATCAGGGGAGAAGATTCTTTTTTGGAAAGATATTTTGGTAGTTTGATTGTCCGTTAGCAAAAAAATTCCTAGAGCTGTTTAATTGTGCATTGGTGAAGGAAAGTTTAAAAACTTCTTTGAAAGAAATACTAGTAGGGAAGAGGTGATTTAGTGTCCAATTTTCAGAAGAAATCTGAAGGACGTGGAGGAAAGCCAATTTCTATCCCTTTTAAACCTTCTTAGGGATGTGATTATCCCTGAAGAAGGGGAGGATATCAGGGTTTGGAAAGCCTCGAAAGACGGTTCATTCTCCGTCTCATCATTTTATTTGGACAACTCTACAAGGTCAGTGTGGAGGTGATTGCGAATATTTGGAAATTCAAGGCCCCACCAAGAATAGGGGTCTTTGGTTGGCTAGTTTCCTGACGACAAATTCTTACTCTGGACAGTCTTAGGCGAAGAGGGAAGATTGTTGTCAATGCACGTCCTATGTGTTTGGAAGATGAGGAAACTTTAAGGTGAAAGAGTGCCGTGAAGATTTGGAATGCTGTATTTAGATGGTTTGGATGTTGTCACACCCCAAAACTGGACGTTTGCTGCAGTCCGTTATCGGGGAGCGTGATTTGGGATTTAGTAAAATTTTTATTTTCCCCAGGATCCGCGTGTGTGAGGATGTCAAAATTTCTAAGACATCACGAATATTTCACGGAAGCTTACGTGGTGTTGTGATTGGGAGCCCATGGCCATTGGGTTCTGGGTTGCACACAATTGTTAACATAATACCATCAAATCAAGGCCTATAATCAGACTGGAACAAACCATACTAACGAAACACAGAGTTGACGGTAACAAGATGATTCTTTCCCACATGTATTCAAGTTACAAATTATAAAGGTACATTAATTAAAGTCCCAAAGACAATAGGCTAATTAAAGCCATACAAAATAACTAACTAAACAAAACACTACCCACATTATGTGACGAACTCCGGTGCCAAGCACAACGCCTAAATGACATCGTCAGCACAACAAACCTACCAGAACACAAGGCTCCATAGTGAACCATGCGCGCTCCAACTCATAACGAAAGACCTGCTACCTAGAACACCAAATGTAGTATATCAGACACGATGGTCTGGCAAGCGAATGATATAGATACAAATATAGGATAATGTATACAAATCCATTTTTCAATACTAAAGCATATTTGAAAATTCAAGGACAATAATAATGGGTTTGCAAGGTGTGCATAACGAAATTAAATATGCGAAGTAGGAAAACATGTTAGTAAAACAAACAGAGCAGATGTCAACCGCATTGAGCTATATTCTCCCGTTATCGAAGTGACGAGAGCAGATAAACAGATAACCGTGTCCATATGAGATGGCCGGAGTAGACAGATAACCGAGCAGACAGATATAAATATAGTAACCCAGTATAGCTGGGCATAACACAGAATCCGCCGCGGAATGGATAGCATATAGACAGAATCCAAGCTGCAGTTGGCTGAAATATTTAAGGATCCTAGGCTGGATGATCATACTAACCCGGCGACCCAAGCTGAATATTGCCGACCAAAAATCCATGCAAACGCTTACAAATTAGCAAATCATATTTCGACTTGATAAGGGATTTGTCGCGACCCCGGACCGGGTCATAGGGCCTAATCCGGGATCGGGACGTTAATTGTGATTGTGTATGATGGATGATAAATTAATTTAAACCCAAAACGCATACGAGTCTACTAAAGAATGCTACTCGTACACGCGATTTCCCACAGGTGTCCGCAGTGAGGATATCACATCAACATGAATATTTCTTTTATGTGCGGAAGCGTGTAGCAAATCTATTTTATACATTCATGTCCAAGATGACAAGATTAACACATATTTAATACCAGTATCAAAATGAGCAATGATCATTAATGCTATAACCCAAAAGAAAGTTAAAGTTTACAACAATATCGTTTAATTACATTGCCCCCAAAAATAGAGGCCAACAAAGGCCAATATTAATAAAATAACAAGTTCCCAAAAGAATGGTTAGACTCAACCCAAAATGTTACGTCAGTCGGGCAACCGAATGTCTAGACGACATCATCGGCGTGCCACTCGACTAGATGATGCAGTTCTCCGACCGCCTCCTCATGCTCCTCTTCGGGGAGACCGATAACGGGACCTGAGTACCAAAGCAAAGGGTCAAACACGACGGTTTGGTAGGTGGGTGAAAAGACATATCAATAAAGAAATTACCTTGGAAAACATTTAAACCTGTCAAAACAATAGTTTCATAAAACAAGAGAATCATTTATTCAAATACATATGCAATATAAAACATGTAAGGTATCCAAGGAAATGGAAAACAAACAAGATGGCAACCACACATAGCTAAGTCCTCTATCACCGAAGTGACATGAGCATAACGGGATGTTGATCTCAGTCACCGAAGTGAGGAGATGCAACGAAAGTAACATATACATATACATAATATAATACGGGACATGACCACGGTAGCGAATCGGGCATCGGGAACCACAGTAGCAATTTGCGGCATCGGGACAAGACCACGGTAATAACCGGGTAGCGGGATCCAAACTGCAGCTGGCGGGACGGGAAGGGGTTTCCAAGTCGGTAGATCAGACCGACAAGGAAAGCCAAGCTTAGTGGTGCCGATTCATTGGTCAAATGACAAATCAAAACATGTATAAAACATATCAAGTGCATGTATGTAAACGTGCGGGACAGGATGCTCAAAGGCATAAGTATCATTTTATTCGGGCATGTATAAACGGGCTAGCAAAATGCTAATATATACTTTCAATACTTTCGGGAATGATAAATCATAATTCAAGAAATTCGGGACAAGTGTCGAGATTCAAGATAAATCAGGTGAGTAAGGACCCCGTATGTCCATTGTAATAATGACTTGGTACTCCTTGAGTTTGGAGACATTACGGGCTCTTTATACACCTTAGGGATTTTCAAACTTTTAAATGAACTTCAAAACAAGCGGAACTTCAAGAGAGAACCTAAGTATAATGTTAACCCTGAAGCATCATACAAACTACTCAGTCACCGAAGGGGATAGGATTCGCGATACCCAAACGTACAAACCTCGTGCATAGTTATAAAGGGGGTATCCCGTTGTCCCGTACCGTTCAAGATTGAATTAGGTTAAGTCCCGATACAACCGGATTAACCTCAAAGAATGTCGGGTCAAACAATCTCACGATAAGTCAAGTGAGTCCAATAAAAAGGGTAACCAAGTTCCACCTAAGTCCATTTAAGAATAGGGTAAAAATCACTTCTCAGGAGAGATTCACAGTTGGCCCGGTCGACCTGGCCCTTGCCCGGTCGACCGCGCACACTGCGGTCCCGGTAGACCTGAGGAGGTCAGGTCGACTCCTCTCATGCATGCCCGGTCGACAGAGCCCTTGGCTGGTCGACCGACAGTTGTAAATAAATAAAGAGGGAATAGTGTTTTGGTCAGGTTCCAGAGAACCTGACCCCGTGTGGCCGGTCGACTGAGCTCCCTGGCCGGTCGACCGCGTGAACTGCGTAACAGAACCCAAGTTCTGTTTTTTGCAGTGAAATGGGTCATTCCTTTTTCCTTCCTTTTTCTTCATTCTTTTAAACCTGATTAGCAATCTAAATCATGGATAAAACAAGCTAACAAGATTCACTAATGTGCATTTATTTCAAATCTAAACAAGCCATTAATATCACAAGACAAATGGTGAAATCATCAATGCATTTCATAAAACTCATTTAAAGCAAAACATATCAAATCATCCACTTGCCTTGAGTCTCTAATCAATGGAAAACAAGCTCCTAATCACACTTGCAAGCCAAGATCACAATCTTTACAAAACCCCCAAAACAAACCCTAAAATGGGTCAAACCAAGCAATAAGAAGAGAGAGCTCCCAATAATGAAAATGGAGCTTCTCAAGGACAATTAGAACACAAATCTAGAAGATTAGGGAGAGAGCTTACCAATAGGTGCTCTAAATGAGCAGGGCAAGCTAAATGAGGATCCTAGAGAGAAGAGATTTCTTCAAAAATGGTACCAATGGAAAGCCCTTGAGGTGGTGAAGAAGATGATGAAGTCCTTTTTGATGTTGATGTAAGCTTGGTAGTGTCTTGATGATGGAAAAGCCAAAAAGAAGAAAGGAGGCAAGAAAACCCTAGACAAGAGAAAGTTGCTGGAAAAGGGAAAAAGGGAGGGGAAGAGCTCTCTTTTATAAGCAACACAAGTGGGCTCCACTAACTAACAATCTTGTTGGGTTGAAATAGTAGTTCTCGAGACCTCGGATGAAAACGACGAAGAAGGAAGAAATGATCGTCGAAATTTCTACTTTCCAAAAAGTATATGTTTCGTGGGTTTCGGGAATATTAAATATTGGGTACAGAGTTAGTGTAAAAAGACTGTTTTGCCCAAGAAGCTAGAAAAGTCGAGTTTCGGGGTTCGGGATGGGAATGGGATCAACATGAAAGTTGAAGGGATTAACAAAATAAGTAAATCGGGATAAAACACCAAATCAAAAGAATCTCGAGTAAACTCCCAAGTAAACGCAAGTCATAAAAAGGAACCCCCAAAGGGCCCCACTAATTCCAAAGGCACTCAAAATTCCCAAATCTATGACAAAGCTATTCTAAACCAACTAAACCAAAATCCACTAAACAAGTTCAAGACTAACACGCGATTTAATTAGTACCAATCGAGGTCACTCGGGTCGGGGTCTTACAGGATTACTCTGCAAACTCGACAAATCATACATATGGAAGCGAACAAAATAAGTAGCCCTTTCAAGACGCACATAACATGGCGAGCCACACAAAATTCATACTTGGCACTAAGTCAACACCTGTTAAAACCAAAACCTTTGCAAACCCATAGCTTTACGAGTCAAAGCCTTAACAAACCCCAAACCTTTGCAAACCAATGCCTTTTCAAGTCAACCTTGAAAAATCCAAACCTTTATATTGAAACAATCGAGTTCAACGGTGTTTGATTTAGAAAATACGAAAATCACTACACTCATTTCCATTGGCACAGTGGGACCGTACCCGTTGGCTTGATATATACTTAAAGCCCAAATGTCGAGTTCTTATAATAATTGGTGCTCCGAAGTTTTACAACATTCAAGGTGTCTAAGTCTACAACACGAACTTGGTGAGGTCCTAGCGTGTCCACGGACAAGATCCCTGCAACTCCCCTTCAATTTCCCCAAAAATTCGGGGGCGCGGTTAACCGTCGGTTGGTTGGCGGCTAGCCGACGTGGGAACCCACGGTTAACCGCCGGTTGACTGCTGGTTTACCTGAAACATTTTTGGGTCTACTGCTTTTCTAATCGCCTACTGGTGGTGACCTAGCGCCCTAGCGCCGCGGCCCATAGGTTGTTTAGCCGCCGCCGCCTGCTCGCCCAAAATTTTGCTACATTCTGGAATTGCAACCCGCCACCTCAGCGGTTAGCCGCCATCTGACTGCCCAATTCCCTTTATGTTTCTTCTCCAAATCAATTCTCCTTCCAAACACATTTTTCCTGCGTAGAAAGTGCCTACAATGCTCACAATTTCCACCAACATCCAACCCTTCATCATCAAAATCAAAGATGCACTCCCATGCCCAACATCCAACACTTCCATATACAATTAAAGTTGGTGGACATGTGCAATTTAGAGTGGTCATGTGTTTGGTCCATTTGGATGGTCCAAAGGTGGGCCCCACAAGCATTTGCTTACAAGATTTTATCCTAAGCTTGAGCTTAGGAGAGCCTTATATGTATATATATGGGAGATCCTCCTATGAGAGATGCTCTCACCTTACTATGAGAGATAAGGTGGGGGCCCTCACATCCATATCCAATGCCAACAACTTAAAATGTGAGGGCCCTCACCCTATCTCTCATAGTAAGGTGACAGATACTCTCACAGGAGCATAAATATATATATATATATATATTTATATGGCAAGGCTCTTCTAAGCTCAAGCTTAGAATAAGGTAAGCTCGTGTGTGGTGGGGCCCACCTGGGGTGAGGGACACATGGGTTTCCCTCGGCTTTCCCTCTTTCCACATGAACATTCTTTTTCTGCATATAACCATATATGGCTTTTCCTCTTTTGCAAATGAATATTTCCAATTATGTAAGTGTCTTTCACCCTATGGTGAGGGATGGATGCACATGAATATTCTCCATATATATATATATATATATATATATGAGCAAGGCTCTCCTAAGCTCAACCTTAGGATAAAATTTTGTAAGCTCATGCTTTTGGGGCTCACCTTTGGTCCATTTACACATGTCCACCAACTTTCGGTCAAATCCGAATTTACTGGACCGTTGGATTGAATATGTATCGATCCAAATGGACTATTGAACGTTAAACTTTTGGGCACATATGGAGATGATAGAAATCAAGGTTGGGGCTGATTTTTTTCAGATAGGAATGGGTCAACTCTCCTAAGCTCAAACTTAGGATAAGGTAAGCTCAAGTATGTGGTGTGGCCCACCTAAGGACCCACATGGGGATGGGGGTTGGGGGGATTTCAAGGACTGCCTGGGATCCTCCTCTCTGAAAAAAAATCAGCCCGACCGTGATTTCTATCTCCATATGGGCCCAAAAGTTTAATGGTCAATAGTCCATTCGGATCGAGATTTTATCCTAGCTTGAGCTTAGGAGTGCCTTGCTCAAATCTCTCTCTCTCTCTCTCTCTATATATATATATATATAGGGAGGTGCTCCTATGAGAGCACCTTGTACTTACAATTCACTACACTATATAGTGATCTTGTGCATTTGCAAGTTTTAATTGTGTGCATACTAGTAGCTTATTTCTAGGTTGCTTGGTGCATACCAATGCTCAATTGGAAGGATGTTGGATTCCAGTAGTTAGGTGTTGGGGTTGTTGTGGTTCTTCTTTGTTTCTTTCGGTGAGGCCGTTTCAGTTGACCCCTAGCTTTTAAGGGCTTATCTTCTTGTCAGTATAAGTCTCTTGTATTGTTTTTTCCTTTAATGAAAGTAGCCATTCCAAAAAAAAAAAAAAAAAAAAGAAAAAGAAAAAGAAAAGGGAATTAAGGCTTAAATTAGTTTGATTAGCCTGCATGATGGAATATTTTTTTTTTTGAATGGTAACAAATTTTATTAAAGCTAAGAACCGGGAGGGAATAATGAGAGTTATCTTATTGGCGTAATGGAATTTTATAGAATTTACATGAGTTTATTAGCAATTAAATAATAGAAATCTGGAATAAAATGATAAATAAATATTACAAATATTATGGTAAGGTGTGACCAACACAATTAGCTCTTGAATAATGATCATTAATCGATTACAGGTTGTGGTTAGAAAATAAACTATAAAATAAATAAAAATCAAGGATGAAAATAGAGGTAGCGGCTGGTTGCTGAAATGCTACATATTTGTGTGATTCAAAAAGTTGTCAAAAAATTTTGAATTTTTTTCCAAAAAATCCGGAAAATTGGAAAATGCTAGAATATGTTTTTCTTTCTTTTTCTTTTTTTCTTTTTTTTACAAAAGTAACTAAGATAGGAAGGCGTAGCGGTCCTTTCATTGCATGGAGTAATGTATCGCCGTATGATTATATAATAATAATATTGACCAATTTTTTCATATATATACATGTTAATTAGCTATACTAAGTTAAAAACATCCAAACAATGTCATAAAAATATCGTCATTATGATGCTTAGAATATAACATTTCACAGTTGTATTTCGATATATATATATATATATATATATGAGAGATGCTCCTATGAGAGCATCTCTCACCTTATTATGAGAGAGAGGGTGGGGGCCCTCACATTTAAGTTGTTGGTATTGGATATGGATGTGAGGGCCCCTACCTTATCTCTCATAATAAGGAGAGAGGTGCTCTCATAGGAGCACCTCCCTATATATATATATATATATATAGATTTGAGCAAGGCTCTCCTAAGCTCAAGTTAGGATAAAATCTCGATCCGAATGGACTATTGACCATTAAACTTTTGGGCCCATATGGAGATAGAAATCACGGCTGGGCTGATTTTTTTCAGAGAGGAGGATCCCAGGCAGTCCTTGAAATCCCCCCAACCCCCATCCCCATGTAGGTCCTTAGGTGGGCCGCACCACATACTTGAGCTTACCTTATCCTAAGTTTGAGCTTAGGAGAGTTGACCCCACATTAATCGATTATATATATATATATATATATATATAGATTTGAGCAAGGCTCTCCTAAGCTCAAGCTAGGATAAAATCTCGATCCGAATGGACTATTGACCATTAAACTTTTGGGCCCATATGGAGATAGAAATCACGGTTGGGCTGATTTTTTTTAGAGAGGAGGATCCCAGGCAGTCCTTGAAATCCCCCCAACCCCCATCCCCATGTGGGTCCTTAGGTGGGCCACACCACATACTTGAGCTTACCTTATCCTAAGTTTGAGCTTAGGAGAGTTGACCCATTCCTATCTGAAAAAAATCAGCCCCAACCGTGATTTCTATCATCTCCATATGTGCCCAAAAGTTTAACGTTCAATAGTCCATTTGGATCGATACATATTCAATCCAACGGTCCAGTAAATTCGGATTTGACCGAAAGTTGGTGGACATGTGTAAATGGACCAAAGGTGAGCCCCAAAAGCATGAGCTTACGAAAATTTTATCCTAAGGTTGAGCTTAGGAGAGCCTTGCTCATATATATATATATATATATGGAGAATATTCATGTGCATCCATCCCTCACCATAGGGTGAGAGACACTTACATAATTGGAAATATTCATTTGCAAAAGAGGAAAAGCCATATATGGTTATATGCAGAAAAAGAATGTTCATGTGGAAAGAGAGAAAGCCAAGGGAAAGCCATGTGTCCCTCACCCCAGGTGGGCCCCACCACACACGAGCTTACTTTATCCTAAGCTTGAGCTTAGGAGAGCCTTGCCATATATATATATATATATTTATGCTCCTGTGAGAGTATCTGTCACCTTACTATGAGAGATAGGGTGGGGGCCCTCACATTTTAAGTTGTTGGCATTGGATATGGATGTGAGGGCCCCCACCTTGTTTCTCATGGTAAGGTGAGAGCATCTCTCATAGGAGGATCTCTCATATATATACATATAAGGCTCTCCTAAGCTCAAGCTTAGGATAAAATCTTGTAAGCTAATGCTTGTGGGGCCCACCTTTGGACCATCCAAATGGACCAAACACATGACCACTCTAAATTGCACATGTCCACCAACTTTCGGTCAAATTCGAATTTACTGGACCGTTGGATCGACTATGCATTGATTTGAATGGACTATTGACCACGAAACTTTTGGGCCCATATGGAGATGATAGAAATCACAGTTATGGCTGATTTTTTGCAGAGAGGAAGATCCCAAGGAGTCCTTGAAATCCCCCCCCCCCACCACCATCCCCATGTGGGTCCCCAGGTAGGCCTCACCACACACTTGAGCTTACCTTATCCTAAGCTTGAGCTTAGGAGAGCTGGCCCCTTATATATATATATATATATAATATATATATAAAGGGGCCAGCTCTCCTAAGCTCAAGCTTACCTTATCCTAAGTTGAAACAGTGCTGGTCCCATAAATCAAAGTCGATTATCGTTGTTTTTTTCATGATAATTATTAAAGACTCTTGAACCAAACCAGAAGCAACAAGAGAGAGAACAGAAACATGCAACAGAGAGACGAGTTGCAAGAGAATTACTTATCATTGTATTGACGATGGTTACATATATTACACTGTAGCCTAAATTAGTGGATCTGATTAAGATCGGATTGCAAGATTACAGGCATAGTTAAGGAAATTAATATCTATCTAATATCTAGTGACAACTCATACAATGTTGACTTGTGGGCTGACCCAATACATGGATTGTGGGCTGACCCATTGGTCAAGCTGACCTGCTGCTGACCTGCTTCTTTACACCCCCTCTCAAGCTTTGGATGGGAGAAGGTGACCATCGAAAGCTTGGGAACTAGTTCCGAAAAACGAGAGGTGGAGTGGCTTTTGGTGAAAAAATCTGCGATCTGGGCAGCTGAGGAAATCTGGAAGAGTTTTATAGTACCACTCCGAACATGTTGACGAATGAAATGACAGTCAATTTCAAGATGTTTGGACCGTTCATGAAAGACATTATTTATTGCCAGTTTCCGTGCACTTTCACTGTCTGTAAAGAGGGGTGGATTTAGGAACTAGAACTCCTAAATCACGAAGTAACCAGCGAAGCCAAATAATTTCAGTGGTAGTGTGAGATATAGCACGATATTAAGCTTCAGTGGAGGATCGTGAGACAACTTCCTATTTCTTGCTCTTCCAAGAGACGAGAGAGGAGCCAAGAAAGATGGAGAAGCCTGTGGTAGAGCGCCGATCATTGATATCTCCTGCCTAGTCTGAATCAGAATAGCCATGCAGAGTAAGATTCTGACTAGAGGAAAGAAGGAGGGCATGGTTGGAACTTCCTTGTAAGTATCTCAGTATGCGCAGTACAGTAGCCCAGTGAAGATGAGTGGGTCGCGCAACAAATTGGCTTACCACATGTACCGCGTAGGCAATATCTGGTCTGGTAATGGTCAGATAAACCAAGCTGCCAACCACTTCACGATAACGAGTTGGATCAGAAAGTAGATCTCCATCAGTAGTTCGAAGTTTCAGATTATGTTCAATTGGAGTAGAGACAGGTTTAAGATCTGTGAGTCCAGCTCGTTGAAGAACTTCATTGCAGTATTTTGTTTGTGACAAAAGATATCCTGTGGGAGAGTAGGCAACTTCAATGCCTAGAAAGTACCGCAGATGACTCAAATCTTTCATCTCAAATTGTCGATGAAGAAAACGCTTCAAGAATAGAATACCAGAAGCATCACTGCCAGTGATAATCATATCATCGACATAGAGTAATAGAAAAACACAGCCAGATCGCGAATAGCGAGTGAAGAGAGCAGAGTCATGGGCACTCTGAGAAAAACCAATGCTGATAATACAGGTGCTAAACCGTTCAAACCAAGCACGAGGTGCTTGTTTGAGTCCATATAAAGCACGTTTGAGCCGACACACATAATGAGGAGGTCTCACGACGCCTGGAGGAGGATGCATATAGATTTCTTCCTGCAGGAATCCATTCAAAAAGGCATTCTTGACATCAAGCTGATAGAGTGGCCAATGTCTAATAGCGGCAACAAAGATAAAAGTATGAACTGTTGTCATCTTAGCAACCGGAGCAAAGGTCTCCTCATAATCTACCCCATATTCTTGTGTGTAGCCTTTGGCAACCAAGCGAGCCTTGTAGCGATCAACAGATCCATCATATTTAGTCTTGATCTTAAATATCCATTTGCAGCCAATAGCTCGTTTTCCGGAGGGAAGAGGAACAAGATCCCATGTTCGAGTTTTCTGCAGAGCTGCAAGTTCTTCTACGATGGCAGACCTCCAGTTCGGATGAGCAATGGCCTCCTTATAGGATTGTGGTTCTGCCAAGGTATGAATTGCTGTAAGAAAGGACTTATAGGATGGAGAAAAATGATCAGTACAAACGAAGCCAAAGCGAGGGAGGGATTCTGGCGCGCACTGGATACCTTCGAGTTTGAGGAGGATCATGCACATCTGGAGCAGAGGAGATAGGCCCGAGGTTAGGAGTGGGAGGTGGTGTTGCCGAGTCCGAATGAGCAGACGAAGTTTTGGGCCGATGATGATAGACCTGCAGGGGTGGAGGAGAAGGTGTATCGGAGGGAAACAGGTCTGGAAAGGGATCAAGAGGGTAAACCGTAGGTTGCTCAGGAGAAGGGGATGAAGTAGGTAAAGTGTAGAAAGGTATATGTTCCAAGAAGGTGACATTACGCGAGACCCGTATCTTATTGGTTTTAGGGTCATAACATCGATAGCCTTTTTGTTCGATGCCATACCCTAAGAATACACAGACAGTGGATTTAGGAGAAAGTTTGGTTCTCTCATTGTCATGCAACAGAACAAAACAGGTGCAACCAAATACCTTTAGATGAGACAAGTCCGGTTTATAAGAGAACAGTTTTTCATATGGAGATGTGCCAGATAATACAAAGGATGGTGTTCTGTTAATTAGATAGATTGCAGTCAGGACTGCTTCCCCCCAGAATTGTAGAGGAACATGTGAGGAATAAATAAAAGATCTAGCAATTTCTAGGATATGTCTGTGTTTCCGTTCTGCTACTCCATTCTGTTGTGGTGTGGCAGGACAAGATAATTGAGCTAGAGTCCCTTGACTGGTCAGGTAAGAACGGAATTTGTGGGACATGTATTCTCCCCCTGAATCAGACCTGAATATTTTAATCCTCGTGTCGAATTGAGTGGAAACCATGGTGGAGAAAGCAGTGTAGATAGTATATAATTCAGAACGATTTTTCATCAAATACAACCATGTATATCTAGTGAAATCATCAATAAACAACACATAATAAATGGAACTGCCTTTCGTGGGCTGAGAGGCCGGTCCCCAAACATCAGAATGAACTAAAGCAAAAGGAGCAGTATAAAGAGAAGCGCTTTTATTATAAGGGAATGCATGTTGTTTACCAAATTGGCAACCAAAACAGGTAGAAATGTCTGATACAGAAATGTTACCAAATACACCACTAGAAAATAAAAACTTCATTTTATTAAAAGATAAATGGCCTAAACGAGAGTGCCAAAGAGCAAAGGGTGATGTAGATGAAACAAGGGCGGCAGAGGATGTTGTGGATGATGGAAGGTGCAGCGAGCGGAGATAGTAAAGTCCTCCTGACCTAAGGCCGGTCCCAATCTGTCTCCCGGTGTGCGGATCCTGCACAGAACAGCCAGTAGAGGAAAATGAGACAAGAAATCCAGAAGAAGTCAATTGACTAACAGAGATCAAGTTGATGGACAAGTGAGGAACACACAAAACATTAGTAAGAGAGATCAACTTATTTGAAATGGAGCCAATAAGAGAGACTGGTAGAGGAGTGGCATCAGCTGTTTGGATAGTGAGAGAGCTAGCAGGAGTATAACAATTATGAAGTTTGGAAACATCATTTGTCATATGATAGGATGCACCAGAATAAAAAATCCAGGTAGTATCATGAGTACCTGAAGGACCAGAAATGGACATGGCAGAACCAGAGGCTGAGGGGGTAGTGGCCATCTGAGAAGTAGAACCAGTGGAGGAAGCCAGAAACAACTGTTGCATGCGCTCATCAACCATAGCCTGAATCTGACATGTAAGATCCATTTGTGGAGGCACAAAGCTATCATCTTCAGTAACATTGGCTGCATAGGGTCGCTGTGGATAAGATTGCATGGGACCACGATTGGGCTGTTGACCAGAGTGTCTGGTCTTATTGTTCGGTCTTGGAGGTCTGGTTGGGCAGTCCCGTTTCCAGTGTCCTTTCTTCTTACAATAGTTGCAAAAGTCATTGGTACCAAATGGAAAGGAGCGATCATGCTGTGGGGTACTTACATTTGCTGAGAGGACGTGTGGGCTCCACATGTTTCTTCCTTGTAAGAGAAAGTTGAGTTTGTTCTTTTGCCAAAAGTTCGGAGAGTGCCGTATGAACGAAAGGCAGTGGTGACCGATGTAATAACTGACCACGAACATGTTCAAAATCAGGGCGGAGGGCCATAAGAAACTGAACCAGGCGAGTCTGTTGCCTATAGACTTCAAAGGTGTGAGCATCATTAGTTGTTTTAAAAGTGGGTTCCATTAGAGCCAGTTGATCCCATAAGGCAGTCATTTTGATAAAGAAATCATGAATGGAGTCATTCCCTTGGTCTGCAGTTTTGATTTCCCATTCTAACTGATATCGGCGAGCAGCATTAGTTTGAGTATACAATCGTGCTAAATAATCCCAAGCAGCCTTAGGATAATTGAATTTAGCTAATTGATTTCCAATAGATGGATTGATTGAATTGGCAACCCAAGAATTTATTTTCCCAACGGAAGCTTCCGATTCCTCAAAAGTGGCATCCTTACTGTCTGGTGTAGGGATTTGCTGAGCAACATATTTCCACAGTTTATGACCTTTGAGGAAATTTTGCATGAGATGAGACCAATAAGGATAATTTGTGCCATCAAGGATGATAGTAATTCCCGATACAGTTCGATCAGAAGACATTGAACCAAAGCAAGGTGCTCACAGTCTGAATAAGGAGAAATCCGGCCCTAGAAGCCTATTCAGATTTGAAATACAGCCACAGTAACAAACCAGAACTGAAAATTTTCAATAAGAAGGTCCAGGAGACTTGAATCTGAGCACAGGGCCCTACTGAATGATCAGAAGAGAGATCACAGCCACAGAGAGCAGACCAATCCAAAAAACAGGCAAAAAAAATTCCAAAACAGGGCCAGGCGAGTGTGATTTTGGCCCCACTGGATGATTAACCGGATGATCAAAGCACACAGTGATCTCTGCCTCAAAAATCCGAAACTCCTCTAGGTGGAATTTTGATGAAAGCTTGTGTAACCAGAAATTTGAACGGGCTAGATGAAAACTATTTACTCAGATGAGATAAGTACAAATCAGGGAGAATGGCCTACCTCAGATGATAAAAAAAAAAACTGGAAAAAATGTGCAGAATTCTCAGGATAAATGGTCGACCAGGGTGGGGATATTTTCTGATGCAGGGTGATCAACAGGTGGGCCACCTTTGATCACAACAGATTGCAGGGCATGATGACTGATGAACAGGATTGCTTTAGGGCTCCTCTGATGCTTGAATGGACAGACGGATCAGAGCTCTGATACCATATTAAAGACTCTTGAACCAAACCAGAAGCAACAAGAGAGAGAACAGAAACATGCAAGAGAGAGACGGGTTGCAAGAGAATTACTTATCATTGTATTGACGATGGTTACATATATAACACTGTAGCCTAAATTAGTGGATCTGATTAAGATCTGATTACAAGATTACAGGCATAGTTAAGGAAATTAATATCTATCTAATATCTAGTGACAACTCATACAATGTTGACTTGTGGGTTGACCCAATACATGGATTGTGGGCTGACCCATTGGTCAAGCTGACTTGCTGCTGACCTGCTTCTTTACAATAATCATCTCCAAAATCAAGATAAATCCAATCGGGATTGGATTTTTCAGTTCCATCATGCCAAAAACAGATATAATCAACTTTGATTTGTGGGACCAGCTCTCTTATAGCTTGGGATAAGGTAAGCTTTAGCTTAGGAGAACCCTATATATATGGAGAGATTCTTTTGTTAAAATTAAATTTTATTAAGGCCTATTTCCTACTAGAATGAAAATGGCTCATTTTCTATTAGAGTGTAATTTGGTCAAGGCCTTATTTCCCTATTTCCTATTAGAGTGAAGTTTGGTTAGAACCTATTTCCAATTAATGTGAAATTTGGCTTGAGCCCATTTCTAATTAGTGTCGAAGTTTTCTATGGCCCTATTTCCAATTAAGTGAAATTTGATTGGGTTGTATTTCTAATTAGAGTGCAATTTGTCTAAGGCTCTAATTTCAATTAAGTAATATTTGGTTAAGGCATGCCCTTTTTATTTAATACTTGAGATTCAATGTGGAGCCCATCAATGGTTAAGAAGACGAGCTTTTTGAGGGCCCATTTAAATTATATTTACACCTTTCATAGGGTGGACAAATGTAGGGCCTGTAGGTTATCCTAAACAGAAGAGACCGAAAGGGCCATTTGTTGCCCTTTTCTTTCGTGTGAATGGAAGGATCGAGAGACAGAGAATGAGAAGAGGGAAAAGAAAAGGAGGGAAAGGAAATGGAGGGAACAGAAGAAGAAGAGGAGCACCTCTGCTGCCGTTGCAATCCCGCGGGATGCCACTGCCGCCGCCGCCTCTTGTTGCTACCACCACTGCCTCCGCCTGCTATGGCCACTGTCTATTGCTGTTGCCGATGCTTCCTCTTGTTGCTGCCGCCGCTGCCTCCTCTTGTTACTGTCACCGCTGCCTCCACCTGCTATGGTCGCTGTCTGTTGCTGCTGCTGCTACCTGTTGTTTCTACTGCCTCCAGGTATGTGATATGCAACTGCTCTCTCTCTCTCTCTCTCTCTCTCTCTCTCTCTCTCTCTTTTCCTTTGTTTTTTTTGTTTCCCGTTCCTTTTCTTTTTCCACCGATCAAACAAACGATTGTGCGGGGTGGGGGTGGGGTCAGGTGGGGGCGGTATGGTTGTTTTTTTTTTTTTTTCCTTTACCGTTCATAGTTTGTATCGGCCGATACGTTACATCGGCCGCTATGGGTAAATAGCGGCCGATACACACTGATACGGTTGTGAGCGGCAGCGGCTCTATTTTCTGTCATGGCTGCTACGCCCAATTTTATAGCGTATCGGTTGCTTATTTATCCATGATAAAAATATGTAATGTGTGAGCCATGTTGGGCCCATTGCAACCAAGGGCTGTATGGGACCAAAGGTTAATTCTTATGTGGGCCTAAGTATGATACAATTGTATAAAAATGATAAGTAAAATATTGTATAAAGCTAAACTTAAAATATGTAGGACCCAAAGATGGGTCCAACAATCGTGCACCTCTAGTATAGTGGGGCCGGTTGTATAGTCGACACTAATAGGGCTGGATATTGGTGAAATAAGAAGATAAAGAAGGCCCATTAGTGTTATATTACAACTACAATTGAAAGAGGAGTTATATGATTTTATCTCATGTAGGACCCAAGTTGTAATAGAAATACAATTTAGAAAAGGCTGTAAAGAGAACTCAGGACTTCACCCAGCATTGCGAATTTTGTTTTGGTACGTCTGAAATTATTGAAATTATTCGGTTCCGAGAGTAAACCGAACCGAAACACCCACCCAAGGAAATACGTTTCAAAATTCGGTCCAATTCGGCTGAATCCAGTGATTTCGGTCTAAAATCACTAATTTTGGCCAAATCTAACTGAAGTTATCCAGTTCGGTTGAATTTTTTTTTTTATTGGAAAGAAGCGGTACTAGTTGGTTTGATTGAAAAAAAAAAAAAAAAAAAAAAAAAAAAAAGAGGAGGAGGAGGGGTACCTACCTGGACTTGCTGGACCTCCTCCTCGCTAAGTTGCTGCTGGCTGCCGAACCTCACATCTTCTACGTTGAGGCTGCTGCCGACTGCCGAACCTCATCTTCTTCGTTGACGCTGCCAACTGCTGAACCTCATCTTCCTTCTTGTTGAATCAACTACCGAGCTACAGAGCTCGCAACTCGCCCCTCTCAAAATCTCGATCGGCAACTGCAACTAGGGCAAATGCCCTTTCGAGAGAAGCTTTGCCCTTTTGACGGGCTTTCCTGTCCTTTTTGTTTTTCTTTTTATCATAGAAGGACCATTTGAACCTTATAATGGGCCCATTTAATTGAGATTTATGGGTCCACGATATGGCTCTCCTTAAAAAATTTATGGTAGAGGGCCCATTTTGACCTTACAGAAGACCCATTGTAATAAGATTCTTGGGTCCACAATACGGTCCATATATTAAATATTTAAACAGTCTAGTAGAAATCAGGTCTTTGGCCAAGTTTCATTTTAACAGAAATCAGGTCTTTTGCCAAATTTTAAATGGGCTCAAGCCAAAGTTCACTATAATTAGAAATGGGCTCTAACCAAATTTTTTGAATTTTACGATATATATTTTTATATTTTTTCTACATGTGTATATATATAACTTTTATATTCTTTTAAAATATAAATTCCGAAATATTTCACCGAAATACCGAAACATTTCAGTTTGGTGGCCCAACCAAAACAAGGTCCAAAATGAATTTCACATCACCGACTTCACCCCCTTAATTCAAATCCACTCACGGCAATACACTCTCTCCCACGGCTTTTAGTCTCTAGGTACTCCCTCTCTGCTGCTTTTCCTCCTCCTCTACATCTCTCTCATCACACTACCAATCAACCTCTCTCTCAATTAGGGTTTTGCAACTAGAAACTCTAGGCACCTAGGTTTTGTGGAAAAGCAAGGAGGATGGAATCAACGTAGGGCTTCTATCTAATGCAAGGAGATCAATGAATCTAGCATTATAGGTAAGTAAACAACTTAAATTATTGCACATGCATGATGTTATTCCTTTAATTCTGGTTTATTCAAATCTAGAAAGTAGAAACCCTAGCTAAAGCCTGAATATTTTATATGGTTGACTATAATGCCCATTCTAGTTAATAAATGCCTTTTGGGCTTCTCTAGGTACTTTGTGGTATTTCTTGAGCTTTAATTTTGACATGATTTATATTTCTTTGAACTTCCCCACTGAAGTTGCTAATAATATATATATATATATATATTATCTTGTATGACTTATTTTAAAGCCCTTGGCTTCTAAAGCCTTCTGTCATTTATCAAGTTTCGCATTCACGCCATCTCTCAATTCGTCCTCCAAAACCATATCATCTATAAACAACATATACAAGGTACGTTCTATTAGATATGAACAATTAATTCTTCCTTAATTTGTGCAAAGAGATAAAGGTTTAAAGCTGACTCACTGATGCAAACTTCTCATTAGAAACTCACCAGTCTCTTTATCGGTAGTTCTCAGACTTGTTATTGCTCCCTCATACATGAAATTGATGATAATAGTATAACCGGACACTTCTTTATCTAAAACCTGCCAAATCAAATCTCTAGGTACCCTATTGTAGGCTTTCTCTAGATTGCTAAAGACCATATGAAGATTTTTTTTCTCTCGGTATATGCCATTAATTATCTAAGTGAGAATATAGCTTCCATAGTTGACCTCTTTGGTGTGAAAATAAACTGATTTTCAAATATCTTGGTCTTTGTATATGTCTTTGCTCCATTACTATCTCCCATTGTTTTGTAGTATGACTTGTAAGTTAAAATCCCATGATATTTAGTGTTACTCCTCTCTCTCAACATTTATATTATTAATAAAAAGTTGATATTTATTAATATACATTCTTTATAATTTATATTTTCTTTTTATACTTTATAGTTGGCTATGAAATGACTAGACTAGGGCCGGGACTTTGGGCCAGAAAGAGTGTAGATACCCATATTTTTCGGCTCAGGTCCTTTTGTGTAATGAGGTAATTAGAGATTCATTGATATCAATTATTTCCCTATTTGCTGTGTGAATTTGAGATGGACCTAGGATGGATGAAGTGTGGAGAAGTTTTGTGGATCTCAAGCATAATTGTCAATTTTGTTTATTACCTTATTTCAATTTTACTTGGGATTGAGACATTTCAGTTGGTTCAGCGTTTCATGATTTCATTTTTGGAGCTCCATTATGGTAAAATTTAAAAGATTAAAAAATATGTATAATTAAAAGAAATGTGGAAATAAAAAAAGTGAAAGTAACATATATACTTTATATCTGTAATTCATTCTACTAAATCAACAATACAACATGCTATTTGTACATGCCAAATGAAGACTTGTCTTTTAATGGCTGCCAAATTATCTCTATATAAAAGCAGCAGGCCAGCAGCCCCTTTTGCCCATTTTGGAATAATGTCACCCTAGAGTGCTGTGTCATTGTGGTTTCTAATAGGTGCACATTATCTCCTAATCTCCCTTGGAGCGGTACGTCATCCCATTCCAAATCTCTCCCATATCACTCATAAACTGCCACGACGATCCCATCCAAAATCTCTCTAAACTTGTCTTAAACTATTAGGAAACTTCTTATTTTGGTCTCTCTTTATGGATTCCTTTTTTAAAATCTCTCTAAAACCCATCCCATATCTCTCTAAATCTCACTTCAACAATTTAGGAAACTTCTAATCCCAATCTCTATTGGATGATTTCTTTATTTAAAATCAAAGGTTGTAGTATTCCAAACAACCAAACTTTCTCCTTCAAATCCCATGGTGGCGTCTCTAATTTTCAAAGATTATGTTCAACTTTTAACCTCACAAAATAATTTGATTAAGCATCTTGATGTAGTACAGGTAAGGGAAGAATAGCTAAAGACTACTTTCCAAGCCGGATCTTGGGTCAAAGATCCAAACTGTCTTGGTTTCACACCAAAGACACATAACCTTATAACCGAGAGAAAACTCTAGAAAGAAAATTTTAATAATCACCTACCAAATGAGAGGGATTACACCTCTATACAAAGACTCCATAACCTAATTCTATTTTGGAAACAAATCTAATTAAGATAAAACGCTAAACCAAAAATGATAATACTTTCTAATAAAATTAAATCTCTATCCCTAAATTTTAGTTAATCCTTATAAAAAGGTAAAAGAAAAGAATCCTAGGTTTGAATGGCCATGAGACTTTCTGGCTTTAATAGGCCTTGTGGGTTTGGCCCAATGGGCTTGGTCGACCCATGATCCATGGGCCTCTGAGTTCTGAGGCTTGGTTGACCCATGATCCATGGGCCTTTGAGTTCGAGGCTTAGCCCCTTGGATGAGCTTCAATGGTAGAGAAAGAACTGGAGGAGAGGTGGAGTTGTGGAAGAGAGGAGAGGTGGGCTGGACACTCGATGAGAGATGGAGAATGACCCCACCACACCCTGTGGGTCTTTTATGGTTTGCAACACTTGGGCTCCAAGCTTAGTTGGGATTTGGAAAGGTTTCTAGCTTAGCCTCCAAGTTTGGGAAGGTTTAGGATAGCGGGGGAAAGAATAAAAGGAGAAAATTTAGGGATTTAGCAAGTCTTTCCTAACATGGCTTCTTGTTGTTCTAAATTGGTCCCACCTCATGCTTCTTTGGAAATTTCAACCATGGGCCCCACCTCTAACTGAAAGGTCTTCAAAAGAGAAAAAAAATTAAATTTTTGCGACACATGTGGGGCCCCCCACAAGGGGCGTGCAAGGGCTGGTGGGTCCCCTTGTGGGCGTCCCATTGCTTCCTTGATTTTCATTCTTTTCTTTCTTCCTTCTTTTTCTCTCTTTCCCTTCTTGCTTGCTTGGCTTCGAAGTCTTCAAATTCTTTCCTTTCTTGGACTCTTCCTTCAATTTGAATACCATATTCCCTAAAAACGGAAGGACTTTTTGCAACAAAAGTGGGCCCTCCTCATGGGGCGTCACACCTTGGGATTCACGCCTAAGGTGGACCCCACATGGATGCTTCCTATTTTTCTTCTATTTCTTCTTCAATTTCTCTCTTCTTGCAATTCTTCTTGAAATTCTTCATCATGCAGGCCCTCCCCAATTTCTGAATTTCCTGCAAAAGGAATGAAATTAAATTAAAAAGTATAATTTTCATATAGCAAACTATCATGCAATGCATGGGACTCATCTGGACATGTATGGACTCAAATGAATATACCGCGTTGCTCAAAATCTTGTGTACCCGCAATGGTGCGGAGAAATTACGTGAGTTAACTTGTGAATTGAAAGTTATTCAAGAGGATAGTACGATAATCCAAAAGAATAATTTCGATAAAAGCATGCAATTATATGAATTTAAACCAATTTTCACAAGAAATCCATTTTGAAAGCAGTAATGCATGATTTTATGAAATTCAATGCTTTTATCCTAAATAAGTTCACAATTCTACATGAAATGATGAAAATAATGTGCAATTTTATGGACTTATCAATGTACTAAGCTGTGTTCTTGTGTTTGTCTGTCATTTTCTCCTATATTTGGAGATCAGCGAACACATTTTTGGGTTCTGTTCTTTTTTTTTTTTTTTTTTTCAGATGTGGGGTGGGGGGTGGGGTTTCTAGAGATAGGCTCTGTTTGGCCTTGAGAGTTGCTAACATGAGCTCTGCAGTTAGATGACTTTAGCAACCATCAGTTCTAGATATAGGCTCTTCAAATATTAGTGCTTCAACCATTAATGCTAATAGACAGTTGAAGTTAGTGAATAAAGGAGAGTGAAAAGTAAGAAAGGAAGGGGGGAACTTTTTGTTGAACCTCAAAATAGCTGCTATCTCTTTTTTATTAACATTTACTTGTGCTCTACTGCTAATTGCTGAAAAGTCCATTTAATTGAGAGAAAACTTGACACATAATTCCTGGTTGATCTATTAGTGGATTCTAAAACTTGAGATTGGGATATTTGCAGGAGCAATTGCCTAATGATTTAGGACGAGTGGACAGTCTATTTCAGAAGGCATTGGAAGCTGGAATTAACTTACAGGTATGCGCCTTCCAGTTAGCTTGCTCAAATGTGTCTGCTGGTCTATAAAAATTCTGATCTTGTAAAGAAAGATATTCAGTTGCTGAGTTATAGTCTGTTTTTAAGTTAAATCATTAGAATTCTTCATTGTGATGACTACCCCAACATTGTTGAGATAAGGCTTTGATGATGGTGATTACAATTCTTCATTGTTAAGGTGGAAACAAGATCCTTTATCATGTAGGTGTGAAGCTTTGGGTTTGCTACGGCTTGATTTGTGATATAAAATAAGAGACATCGTCATTCCAGATGTTTTCTACACCAGTTTTTGTGCTTGATTTCTTGTCACTATCTCTGTGAAGTGTGTGTGTGAATTTTATTGCTGCATCGAAATTGTTTTCGTGGGCAGATGCTAGTAAATGTTTCTAGATTCAAGGGACACATTCCAATTCACCGGCATATGCGTGTCCAAGGATCAAAATAGTGGCTGCGTTAGGCGTAGCGGCTAGTGGCCAAAACACTATGCAGCGGTTGTGGAGATATATAGCAACATAGAGGTGTGAATTTTTTAAGTGGTAAAAAAAAATAAAATCCAAATCATGTGTAGTAGCCAACATTATGTTTTTTTTTAATGATTTGGAACCATAAAGGGTAGAAATGAGTGCATTCGAGAGCATTTAGGGGTAGCAACAATAAGGGATAAAATTAGAGAAACCCGTTTGGGCATGTCCAACGTAGGCCGGTAACGGTGCCGGTTAGGAAAGGTTTGTCCATGAAGGTTGATGGCCCACCAAGGGGAAGAGGAAGGCCAAAGAGGACGTGAATAGAAGTGGTAAAAATGGCTATGAGGAAGTGTAACTTGTCTGAAAATTTGGCTCAAGATAGATCGGAATGGAGAAACAGAATTTGTATAGCCGACCCCAACATGGTTGGGACAAGGCTTTGATGATGATAATGATGATGATGAAAGGGTAGACACAACTTTAACAAATGCTATTGAGGAGAAGAAATAAGAAAAACAATGCTTTAAACTAAATTTGCTTGGTTATACTAGGTTTTAGAATATAGCATCACTGTTTTCAAAATAGCGTAGTGGCTTCAACCGCTACAGGTAGCGACTGCTATTTTGAGCCCTGTGCGAGTGTGCGTGTTTGCTTACATTCTGCATGACATTCACTGTATTCTCAGTGGCTATGATTGTAGTGTGTAAAGTTTTATTCAGTTCCATAGTCACCAACTGACCATAATTATCAAACTTTGCTTAAGATCAATTTCATAATGGTTAATGTCTAAGGACTTGTTTTCGCATGTAAAAAATGTTACAGAAGTTTATTTGTTTTCGCATGTAAAAAATGTTACAGAAGTTTACTCAAACCCCTGCTCTTTGTCGCTTGAATATGAAGTAAAAGTATCATTTGATAAAATTCTGATGCAGAAAAACAATTCACCAAGAAACTACAGAACGCAGGTCTAAGAAGTAAAAGAAAAATATCTTAGAATAGTGTGCACTTCTATGCAAACTTCATTATCGTGGGCCTGCATTATTTTTCCCTGTTGGATTGTGTGTGCGTCTGTTAGAGTTATTTACTTTGGTATTTTCCTTTGGGATTCCATTATTATGAGTCTTTCCCTGAGAAGTGAGAAGTTCTTTGCTACAGTATGAGTTGTCTTGGATTTTTCTTTTTGAAAATATCAGATGATATATCTACTGTTCCTGGATCATTTGCTGTAGGTTGGGATTGATATCTTCTGTTTTGGGCTGCTACACATGTTATCATTTGGTGGACAGGTTGCTTTGCAAAATTGATTGGCTTTCTATTTAATACTTAGGTTTACCAATCAGGACAAATCTTAAATCAAAAGAGTTGGGGATTCTGTTGTAGAAAAGTTTGAAACGAAGCCATCCATGTGGATGAGACAATTCTTATCCTTGGAGGGTTGAATAACCCAAATCAAAGAAACAGCTTCTAATTATCCATTGTGTTTAAACCCTTACCAAAATAGCATCATCTAATCATCTAATTTATATGTTGCTGTATGGATGCCTGTGGATCTGTTGGAAAGATTGGATTGGATTCAGAGAAATTTTGTGGGAGGGACATATTGAGAGAAGTTACATTTAATTAAATGGAATGAGGTGGTGAAGGCGAAATCTTCTGGTGGTCTGGGCTTGGGATCATTGTTTCTTAGTATGGAAAGGATGAGTGAGGTTGGGTTTCTAGAAAGCCCCCCCTAGGTACAGGATGTCAGGATGTTCAGATACTATCCTTTGGTCCATTTGGTAGGAGAGAAAGTACACCACCTTTAAATCAGCTCTGGTGTCTTCAAACGAGATCTTAAATGAGAATCTGTGAGAATATGTAAATGGGTTATGACAATAGAAGAATTTCAGATATTGATCTTACCCAGCATCCTTCACGGAGGCATGTTCGGGCTGCGGATCCACCGAGGTGAACAAGCAGGAAAGCTGATCTTCTCCTTTTGGTGCTGATGCAGTCCTAGGGTTAGGATGCAAGTGCCGGGGCACTATTAGGGTTCCGGAGAACAATCACTCGAAGAAGAAACATTCTCCAACGAAAAATCCACACAGGGAATTTTATTGACTCAACTCTAATCTCGTAGATTACCAATCTCCACAATGTTATATTTATAAGAAAAGAGACTAAAGCTCTAAGAAAGCTTTCCTAATCAAACTAGGAAACAAGAATAAAATCCTATCCAAATTAGGAACCTAATTCTAATGACACTCTTTGCTAAAAATAAAACTAATAACAATTAAAAATCAGAATTTCATGGGTCCCACATGTAGCCCACAAGTCTTGTTGCCATGACATTGTTGCTGCTGCATCAGGTGCATTGAAATTTAATGTTGATGTGGCGACTAAAAGGTAAGCCTGGTCTAACTGGAAATGGCAGAGTGGTTCACGATCAATGAGGTGAAATGTTGCTATAGTTCTCCAAACTGTCGGGGAGTCAAAGATTCATATGAAGCCAAGTCTTTGCTATATTAGGGGCTTTAAGATTGTAGGTTTATTGCTGATATTCATCGATAGTTAAAGGCCTCCAAAGTCCGATGTAGTCTCATTGGCTTTGGGCAAGTTGGGTGCCCTTGGAAGTTTCAATATTTTCTTAATGAAATCAAATTTGTCTTCCATGAATGTACTTTTCTGGCACATTATTAGGTCAGCAATGATATGGCTGACACGTAGTTCAAGGAAGGAGTAATCAGGGTTAGCATCTAGTGTCTCTCTCCATGTAGTTGTTGAATTTTATTTTTGATGTTGGGATCTAGGGTATAGTTCTTTTATACCATCTTCATTTCTTGTCCTTATTTTCAGTAACGTGTAAACCTTATGAGTTACTGATTAGAAAAAATCCAAACCATTAAACACGATAATATTAAAAAATTTACAAACTTAAATCAGTTTGGACTAGGAATGCCCCTCACTAGGTGTGATTCATGAATAGGCCTGGTGAAGGCCTGACTGGCGGATGACCGTGTGTGGCCTTGGGGACGGTCCCGAGCCCCGCCTCACCGCCTTGCAGGACAGTCCCTCTTTAATGCTTCTGTTGTGGAACAAGGAAGATATCTTTCTAGGGAATTTCTTTTTTCCTTCATCACTAAAGAATCTATGAGCATGAGGGAATTTTTTTTTCTTTTTTTTGGAAGAGAGCATGAGGGATGTTAAGAGCAAGAAGTTTTGCAATCCAAGACTGGTCAGGATGAGGATGATGATGGCAATGATACAATTGGTTTAGCTTAAGAGTTAATTTCTCAAAACTTGAATTATATATATATGGAAATTCTCAAAAGCGCCCCACTTTAAAAACGCTCCCTTTTTTTGTCATGGGGCCCTTGTTGAGTCAATCTAGTCTTTTCACACACACTACCATCCCATGAATAGTTACAAGTCCAGGTTTGACACTCATCCAACTTTTCCTCACCATCGGATTGAAATAAAATGATGCCTCTAAACCATTAAATTTTAGGGTCATGGATCAAAAGGTTGGGATGATCTTATGGACTCAAGATTTTGCATATAGGTAGGCCTCATGGATCTTTTCATCCAATGGACTTCCATGATCATCATGCATCCCAGTGGGCCTAACTAGGAGGGGCATTTTCTCCTAAAAACGCCCGGGCGTTGTGTAGCGCTCCCCATATATATATGGGAGATGCTCCTATGAGAGATATCGCTCACCTTAAATGAGAGATTGTGTGGGGGCCCTCATATCCATATCCAATGCCAAAAACTTAAATGTGAGGGCCCCCACCCATATCTCTCATTTAAGGTGAGAGGTATCTCTCATAGGAGCATCTCCTTATATATATATATATATATATATATATATATATGGGCAAGGCTCTCTTAAGCTCAAGCTTAGGATTAAATTCCGTAAACTTACGCTTATGGGGCCCACCCTTGGTCCATCCCAATGGACCAAGCACACAACCCCCTTGAAGTGCAAATGTCCACCAACTTTCGGTTAGATCCAAATTTATTGGACCGATCATCCGAATGGACTTTTTGACCATTAAACTTTTGGGGCCCAGATGGAGATGATAGAAATCACTGTTGGGGTTGCTGATTTTTTGCAGAGAGGAGGGCCTAAGGAGTCTTTGAAGTCCCAAGTCCCCCCCCTCCTCATCGCCATGTGGGTCCCCAGGTGGGCCCCACTAAATACTTGAGCTTACCTTATCCTAAGCTTGAGCTTAGGAGAGCCTTGCCCTATATATATATATATATATATAGAGAGAGAGAGAGAGAGAGAGAGAGAGAGAGAGAGAGAGAGAGAGAGCTGGTGTAGTTCATGGGTATCCAAAATTAGTACTTGCAATAATGTCATATGATCCCATGACTATCCTTTCAAAATTATAAGTTATTACTACTGTAGCACTACCACTACTGTTGCTGCTGCTGCTTAATATTATTTTTTTATTTTATTGTTATGATCGTCATCGTCATTGAGAGAGGTTAATGAATTTACCCTGTTTTACAGTGCAGGTCCATCAGTGGCCAAGAAATTTCTATCCTGATACTGTCAGGGAAATACATTGCCGTTGCTTTGGTTGACAAGTACAGGTTAAGGTATGCTGAAACATTTTCTGTAATATTGTCCATTCATATATATTATCTCAAAAACAACTGTAAAAACTACGACTGGTTTGTAAAGCTGTCTTTTTAATGTAAACTCCCTAGTCATTATCTTTTGTGAGGATGGAAATGGGTCGGGGTCGAGTTTGGGGTGGGATGATGTTGGACCGTACCAGTACCTAAATTGATGAATACGTACCCATACCCATACCTGTTTACTAATTACCCGAATCTATATTCATACCCAAATTAACTGTAGGCAGTATGCCATATTTTCAGCAAAATATAAAAAGAAAAAAATCAACTATTTGGAATGGCCTTGAATCATTAGAGGAGAATATGAAAATTAGTAAAACACAGGGAGGAGGAAAAAACATTAAAAAGACATAATTTTAAATTTAAAAGATTAATATAATCAGGTGAAAATTAGAAGGAAAATATTCACCTGCACACTGTACACCGTGCATCTGGACCGCACGTCATGCATATTCGCTTCTGGGGCAGTCATCCAGCATGTTGCTTAATCTTTTCCAAACTAAGAATCGATCAAAGTTTTGACAGAGTGTTTTTCGATTGATAAAAAAAATATTTATAGAAATCAATCCTAAGAAGTTTCTCAAACTAATGCCTGAATTTCTAAATTCAAAGCCCCAATCCTTCTTTTTAATCACTAAACCCTCGAAATCTTTAATCAATCCATACCTCCAAATTTTCGAATCTCGAAAACAAAGCCCCAGATTCCCAATTAAGATTGCTATAATCACCACCACAAGTACTTCAAAGTGAAGTGTGGAATTGAACCTGGTTGTAGAGAGCGGGATGATGGAAATTGTCCTTCCAATCATTCTGAGATCCAACTCTTCCATGCTAAAATGAGTTATTATTTATCCTGATCCATTGCAACCTTGTCCTCACATTTTCCCAGATGTAACCTTTCTTCCAATGGAGGAGTATGTCATTTCAAATATCTAGAAGGCAACTAGAAAAACCCAATTACTAAGGATGTACACATATTATTATATTATTTGGTTACTCAGGCCCATTGTTATCATTCTTATGGGCATGAACTTGACCCTAATTTCATTCCGGTCCATTGATATGGACTTGGACTTGGCTCCTATGATGCACAGATACTTCAAAATGGGCAACGTATCGTGTTCGATCGTATCCGATACTTCATTTTTTATGTGCAAAATCAATGTCTCTGCCGTGTCTATATGCCGTGTCCTCGTCATATCCATGCCGTATCTAGGCATCAGGGCTTGTCTCAAATCCAAAACGGGTATAAATCCTGAAACATCATTTTTTTTTTCTGAGTCCGGTCGGTAGGGTATTTGCGTGACCTATTTTCATTCCTAATTTTTCACATTAATTCTTAATACTAACTTTTCTTTTCTAACATATTGGCAAGTCGGTTTTCCTTATTGGTATCTTATGGTGTTTTATTTTTTGGTTTTGTTACTCTAGCGCTTGTTTAACATAAGTATGAATTTGTCATATGGAAGCTCCATTGTTTGATACATACGAAAATGGTTAATGCAGTCGATCTTGGCTGGAGGATATATGTGTCTCAGGATGCTACGTTGGAAATTCAGGCTATACTGGTGAGATGTATTCTTTGATTTTATCAAACATCATGTGCATTTGGGTTATGCACCGTTGCGCACACAAGAAAATTGATTGTCATTTGAGGTTTACTATGAAATTCTACTCATTTTTTAACAATTAATTCTCCTAAAAAAACTATTTATGTGCATATGTTTGTTTTTTGGCTCTATTTTTCCTTCATCTTTGAGGAAAAATAGAAAAAAACTTTCTACAAATATTTTAGAGCGTTGCATGGTTCAGGTTTGTATTTATTTATTATTTTTTTAATGATAGTTTGATTTCATTAAGAGAAAACTAAATGGTATAAGAGCAATATACCAAAGCTAATGCAAAAACACTCATCATCCTCATGAAAACCTTCTCCCAACAACGCTGTGGTTAGCTAAATGAACTGTGTCTCCATTCTAGTCTATCATGGGCCAAATCCTTAGATGGGTTGCTATTCTTTAGATCTATCCTTACTGCTGCTATCCAACCTACCCCTTTTCCTTGCGGGGCCATCAACTTGCATAGAGAAAAGATTCCTCACTGGTGTTGTTGTTGGCTTGCTTTGGACATGTCCAAATTGTCTAAGACGAGTCTCTCTTAATTTATCATTCATTAATGCTACTACCCCTAAATGCTTCCAAACACATTTATGATCTATCTTTTCTAGTTTTACCACACATCCATCTCATCATTCTCATGTACACTCTTTTTTTTTTTAGCTTGGTTGGCCCAATGGGCAGGACATAGGAAGTAAAGGGCTCCCACCAAGATTCGAAATCTGGTGGGAGCTATGGGAGCGGACGCCTTATCTACAAGGCCAGCCCTCTATTCCCTCATTTTTTTTTTTTTTTTGGAATGTCGTTTCCTAATTGGACAACATTCTGCTCCAGAGGTCATAGCTGGTCTAATCACTATCTTGTAGATTTTTCCTTCAATTCTTGATGGTACACGCTGATCACAAAGCACTCCAGAAGTAAGTATCCACTTCAACCATCCAGCTCTTATCTTGTGTTCGTGACACTGGAGCAGATGGTCCTGATTTTATGGATCTCGTGGTTGATCAACCCTTGATTATTTAGACCACTTTAATCGGTCGAATAACCTCTTGACCCCATCTAGGCGCTGAATCAAGGATAAGGCTCAAATCTAATATGGAATGGGCTTAATTTTGGTTTCAAATTAGAAAATAAAAATGCTGAAATGTGAGCCCAAAGCAAACCCAATTGAGTCCTAACCGAGCCCATGGACATGGAAGGTCGGCCCATGAGTGCATTTCTTTAATTTGCTCACATGCTCATAAAGTGGAATCCCAAGCCCACGTAAAAAGGGACCCAATGAGACTTTGTGTAAACTACCGGAAATTGGAAACTTTCCTATTTTGAGTCCAACTGTCCAAGAGAGGGAAGGCTTTCCTAGGTGAAGGAGCAAATTAGGGAAAAGAGACAAAGATTAGTTCCTTAAAAAGTAAGCAAAGAAGGCGAGTATAGCAAGTGGAGATTTTCTCTCCACCATGGGACGTTCACGGGGTTCCAACCCAACAAACTTTTTATTTATTTATTTTTGTTTCTTTCTTCATTTGTTCAAGCAGTTTTGGGTAATGTAATTTTAACTAATAGTTTCATCAGTTAGCTAGCACTAGATGGATGGATAGGATTAAGTCTAGAAGACTAGGGTTGTTTTGAAGGTAGGGCTATTTAAACACATACAAGGGGACGCCTGACCCCATTCTTGGCTTAGTTATTTTATTTCAATAAAAATGATGCATGGTTTGCACATTTTCTTCTCTACTGGTTTGAGAGTCTATTTCCCTATATTAAAGACCAATTTAGTGGGAATTAGCATTTTGGGTATGCTAATTTTCTACTTTTCTCCTTGTAATTGTATAATTGATTTAGATTCGGCTTGAGTTTTATCTGTTGTTGGGTTTTCTTTGATTCAATCAAGTTACATTTGTTTGGGCCAATCGAATGGTCTGATTTTACTAATCAGGACTATGTTAGTTTGATATCCTTCTTAATCTCCCCATCCTTACTAATTATAGTTTAAATGTATCGAAAGGACTTTCTTTGTGGTATTTCTTGAGCTTCAATTCTCATAGGAGTTACATATCTTAAAACATCCCCATTTAAGTGACAATGCATATATTTCGTCTTTGTATGAATTATTTTACTCTTTGATTCTAAAGCCTCCCGCAATCTGTCGAGCTTCCATTCATGTCTTCTCTCATTTGTCCACTAGCACTATATCATCTGCAAACAATATACACCAAGGTACCTCATCTTGAATATGAATTCACTTGTCCATAATCATTGAACGAGATAAAGGCTTAAAGCTAACCCTTGATGCAATCCTGTAGTAATTGAAACTCATTGTCTCTATATATGTAGTTTCCCACAGCCATTACTACTCCTATTAATGATGTTAGTATAACCCCTTGAGACACTTCTTTTATCTAAAACCTACTAAATCAAATCTCTAAGTGCCCCGTTGTACACTTTCTCCAAATCAATGAAGATCGTGTGAATATTTTTCTCTTCTCTTGGTATTTTCCACTAATTTTCTAAGTGAGAAGATAGTTGATCTCTTGGCATGGAATCAAATTGATTTTCAGATATCCTAGTCTTTTGTTTAAGTCCTTACTCTATTATCCTGTCCCATAGTTTCATAATATGACTTATATATGTTTAATCCTAAGATAATTGGTGCAACTTTGTATATCTCCTTTGTTCCTGTATTTAGGTATCATAGTACTTCTTCTCCATTCATCTGGCATTTTCTGCCCTTAATATCTTATTGAAAAGCCTAGTTAACCAAATCCATCCAATTGCTCGAGCAGCCAAGCCTTTCATGCCTTTATTCTTAGCAATGCTTTCTTCACCTCTAACTAACTTGGTTTTGCATTAGAAGGTATGTCCTGCTAACGAAGTATCCTCTAGTTTCTAAGCCTCCTATAGAATCTTCATTTAAAGCTTGTTTGTAATATCATTGTTCTTCACTAAAACCTTTTGGTCGTCGCTCTTTAACATTTGACATGATCTAAGTCCCTACTTTTCATTTCCCTTAACTTATTATAGAGGTCATCATATGCTCTAGATTTTGTATCACTTGCTATTTTTTTAACTTCTTTCCTTGTCTTCTTGTACATTTCATGATTTTCCATATTCGAAGTCTCTTGCCAAAATTTGTAGCAACATCTTTTCTCTTGGTCGGTTTCTTGAACCTCAACACTCCACCACGCGATTTCTTTATAAAGTGTCTTTTCCCTTTCTACTCTCCAAGAACCTTTTTTGTAACCCTTCTGATACGGTCAGATATTTGGTTCCACATCATCGTAGTTTCTCCCTCCAAATTCCATTCTTCCTATGATGCACAGATACTTCAAAATGGGCAACGTATTGTGTCGTATCGTATCCGATACCTCACTTTTTATGTGTAAAATCCGTGTCCTTGCCGTGTTTATGGCGTGTCCTTGCCGTATCCATGCCGTATCTGGGCATCATAGCATTCTTCCCTCTTGATCACTTTATATTTAAATATTATTGTCTTTTCCCCTTTCAAATCCCCGGCCTTGTTTTAGGGCACCTTTTATTTACCATTCCTCTCTTTCTACTTCTAATGCAGACATCAAAAACTATTATTCTATGTTGTGTGGTCAAGACGCTAGGTATAGAAAACACCAAACAAGACAAGGTTACAACAAATGAGCGAATTCCATGGTCTACGATCATTATGTGTTGAGAAACACCGTCCCTTTCTAACCTGTCCACCATAGAATTGGTGCTCCTTCTGACATAATGGAAGGGTGCCTCCGAGGTGTTTTCCTACATGTATCACCTGCACCATGTCACTCATCACCCAAGGGCCACTATATGAACCCCTTTCCCATCTAATATCATATAAGCAATCTCCTTCCACAAGGACACAATTAAGGTAAGGCGCAAGCTTCAAGAATGCTAATTCTCATGGCTTCCAATTCTGCTTTGTTTACTTTGCATATGTTGACTAGTCCTGAGAAAGAAAGAATCACCTTCCCTGTACTCTCACAAATTATCCATTTAATACCCATTGCACTTGGATTATCTCTCGCTCTCTCACCACCGTTGAGTTTACATAGAATCGAATGAGGGCACCATCTTGGGAGACACTGGGGCCTAGCGATCGAAGAGAAAGCAACCTCATACCAACTTCTTAGTGTGGTGGTGATAGGAATGTCTTGAAATAGAGGAAGCGTAGAGACCCATGAAGCAACAAGAAACCACACCTTATTTAACAAGGAGGGCAAGGGAGAAGAGATGCCATCAAAAGTTAAAACATTGAAAGTTCCTTTCCTTCCATATAACCCAAATGATGGTAGAAAATCAGAATCTCCACAGGGCTGACCTCTAGAGGACCCCACAGTCATACCAAGTGTCGTAGATATCATGCAATCTGTTAGGAAAGGGCCAGCTACAATCACATGATTCCAACAAAGAATGCCAAAGTTTATAAGCTACCTTATGTAAGAGAAACTGATGATCAACTGATTATGCATTGGCCAGGCACATGGGGCAAACATTTAGAATGATCTTTTTATTTTGCTGCAAATTGTCCAAAGCTTGTGTCTTTCCTTGGAAAGCTAACCATTCGAAAGCAGCTACTCTAGGAGTGGTTTTGAGGACCAAACACCACCAACTCCTAAAATCTCTATGAAGAAAGGAGCAACTGAGAACCTTTACTCTGCAGGAATGTAGACATTATTAAGTTAAGGCAACCATCTCATAAAATCGGATTTCTTCGTATTCATTCAAGTTCCTCATTAAAATGGGGCGCAAACCACCTGGTTTCCAGCCCTAGACATATAACTACTCACATGAGCATGCTGATCCCTCGCACATCTGTACAAATCTGGGAAAGGAATAGCAAGAGGCAAGTCAACAACCCAAGTGTCCAACCAAAATAGGATATGGTTTCTTGATGCAATGGCGTATCTAATTATTCTCATGAATTTCTCCTTAGTGGTCAGAAAACCTCTCCAGTTTGCGACAGGAAATTCCCACCCATTCCTCTGCACACCATACCTAGCTGCTATAATCTGCTTCTGAAGGCCATTTGTATCGTCCAATCTACCAAAGCCATTTTCTCAATAAAGCTTGATTCATGTGCTGCAGAGGTCTGAAGCCTAGACCAGAACTAGATTTGGAGACCACTGACCAGTTTACAAGGTGGAATTTCTTCCCAGCTTCCCTGCCTTGCCAAAGGAAGTCATGTTGGAGCCTTTTAATGCGATTCGCTATAGTGATGCAGCAGCACTGTGGAGATCGACTCGTGGCCCATGTGTGGGGCCACCCAAAATTACTTAAATATATTATTATTTCTAAATTTGAAATCCAATTGTAATTAGGATCTGTTTCTAATTTGGATATGATTATTATTTTGTTTCCTAGTTTGATTAGGATTGATTTCTTAGCCCCTTAGTTTCTTTTATTATATATATGGCATTGTAGAGATTAATAATCTCAGATTTTGAAGTTAATAAAATTTTCCTGTGTGGGTTTTATCGTTGGAGAGTGATCTTCCTCGTGTGATTGTTCCTTGGGAACCTTAATTGTGCTCTAGCACTTGCGATCCTAACCCTATGATTGCAGCATACAGCCTACAGCCACTATGCATTTGGACATGAAATAAATTGAATGATTCGAGAGAGCCAAGTTGATTGATATTATTTCCAGCAATAGTTACTTTGCCTTCCAAGAAGCCAGTTCATGCTCCACACTCTCAATCACTAGATTCCACGATCTGGAGGCCCTGCCTGGGCTTGAGGAAGATCCAAGTAGGATGCCTGCTTTGCAACCCATGAGATTAGCTAACTCTTGGATTAATGATTCGTCAGCTCTAAACACCGATTATCTCACTTTAAAAGAGGTTAATTCTCAGGTCCGAGATTGCTTCAAAATATACCATAATTGACTTGAGATTTTTAGCTTGTCAGCTTAGGCCTCACAAAAGTCAGGATAAATTAAAGATGATTAGCTATGGGGGCATCTCTTGCAGCTCTGGCAGCATAACTGAAGTCTCAGGCACTCTCTGATCCATCCACACCACTGTCACACCACCTGGTCCCAAAACCCATGCGTCGCATCATGTATTGCAGAAAATTCCAATTAAATCTATTAAAAGATTTTTCAAGATCAAACTTGCGAATCAAAGTTAGTCTTACCTCTCTGTGCCTAGAGTAATGCATTCATTTGCTATGAGGACTTCATCTGGGTTCTGCCTCCCATCAACAAACGCTCCTTGAGCCATGGAGATGATAGTGGGAAGGACCTTTTGGAGTCTGGAAGCCAAAATTTTTGCCAGAATTTTGTAGATGTTGCTGATTAGGCTTATGGGTCCGAAATCTCTAATTCTCGTCGCACCTCATTTCTTTGGGATTAGTGAAATTAATGAGAAACCAATATGCTTGGACAGACAGCCTCTAGTGTGGAATTCTGTGGTGAAGTCCATGATATTGTCCTCGATCACATCCCAAAATCTATGAAACAAAGCTAGGGGAAAATCGTCGGGGCAAGGAGCTATTTCACCTTCTGAATCAAAGACAGCTGCTTTCACCTCATCAACTTGAAAATTTCTCTCTAACCAATCTGCATCCTGCTGCCTAAGACAGTTAACCAATTGAAGACAGCTTCTTTCAACTCGTCAACTTGAACTTTTCAGAGAAAAAAAGTTCAGAAGACTTCCTACTACCTGGCTTCTGTGCCTTTTAAGCCTGGAGACTGGAGTCCTTTATTCTCTGGACCCAAGTCCCTCAACGAACTTCCAGTAGTGTTGGCTTCTGAAACACAGGCAGTTGAAGGTGTTTGTTGACACAAATCTGGAGTTCTGTACATGGATTCTGCAACCACCCCAATATTGACCTTGCACCAGATCTATGCTTCTCTCTGCTTCAAGTCGAAACCTGAAGCAAATAAACACAAAGCCTCTTTTCTTGCCACTAGGTTTATCAATTGGGTTGATATTATCGGCCAATCGCCCTGCCCTACTGAACATGGCATCAAGCTCTGGCTTGGATTTCTCATCATGAAGGTCAGAGACGAAGAGAGTTATTGCTTTCTTCCTCAAGGATTCTTTGGCTTGCTGACTCTTTACCATTTGCCTTTCCATTCATCATGGAACTCCTTCCCACTTTGGAGTAACACCAATTCAGATCTCTGTCAGCTGATGCTGATGTGAACTCTGAGAAAGGTAACTGTAGGAACTTATAGTTGACCAAACTGTGATAATTAGAGAAGATATCACAACCTCGAGGTTGTGGGTTCAAGTCATGTTTCCACTTCCCAAACTGAGTGGGTTTGACTGCAGCTGGGTCCTTCCACGAACCATTGTTCAATGCTTGGATGTTCGCTGTAGGATCCCCAAGAGGAAGGATTTTATGTCGTCTCTCTTTTCTTGCAACAATTTGGGTCATCTGGAAAGAAAGGAATCAAACATGCTTTGAAGGAAAAGCTGTCACTGTTGAAGAAATCCTTTCAAAGATCAAGTTAAGCGTTGCTCTCTGGGTCTCACCATTTCCCAAGTTTTGGGGTCTATCTGCAGACTCCATTGTTCATAATTGGAGGGAGGTGGTCACCTTATAGCTTGCACTCTATCTTTTCCAAGCCCTCGTTTTGTCTGTCCTAAAGGCGGTGTTCTTATATCTTTTCCTTTTTGTGTGGTGTTTGTAGCTTTTGGGGGTTCTTTCCCTCTTGATTTCAGTTAAACCTTTTGTACTGCTAATCTTTCTCTCAATACAAATTACCATTAAAAAAAAGGTCATGTTTCCACTTCCCATTTCTATTTATATCAGTTTATAAAAGATTATGGACGAGTTGAGTAGTCAGCCTACAAAATTGACCAAATATTGCAAATTGTAGTCTCAGGAAGGTGAATATTGTAGGGGAGATGGAACTCCTTCCCACTTTGGAGTAATACCAATTCAGATCTTTGTCAACTGATGCTGATGTGAACTCTGAGGAAGGTAATTGTAGGAACTTATAGTTGACCAAACTGTGATAATTAGAGGAGATCACAACCTCGAGGTTGTGGGTTCAAGACATGTTTCCACTTCCCATTTCTATTTATATCAGTTTATATAAGATTATGGACAAGTTGAGTAGTCAGCCTACAAAATTGACCAAATATTACAAATTGTAGTCTCAGGAAGGTGAATATTGTAGGGGATATTTGTTTATTTTCTTGAATACCCATGATTTGTTTAAATGATGTTATTGCACTGCTTAAATTACTTTTATTTTAATAAATGACCTCTGATTTTCCTACTAACCTCTTTAACTATTTTAGGTCACTATGTTGTAATATGCGGCTATGATGCAGATACAGGAGAATTTGAGATAAGAGATCCAGCCAGTTCTAGGTATTATATCCTATTCTAATTGTGTCAGTTATTGAAGTAAGAGAAGAGGAGTCTTATGCTGTGAACATTTTTTGCCATTTTTACTTGGTAATGTAAACCTTAATTCTATGAAATTTTATGGCAGGCTTTCTCATGAATATTACTGCTTTCATTTAATGGAAGCTGGGATTCATGCTATTATCTAACATCATCATCATCATCAAAGCCTTATCCCTTCTATTTCGGGTCGGCTTTGTGAGTTCTAGTTTTTCTATTCAACCCTATTTGTAGCTGTATTTTTAGTCGCTCTAGAGTTCATAATGTCTTTTCTCACTATTCTATAAGGTATTTATTGGTGTCCATCTCTTCCTAGTTCCTTCAAAGGTCGCCCTTCTAATACATCTTACAAGGGCATTATAAATAGTCCAATGTTTTTTTGTGGTCTTCTCTTTATTCGAGCTATCCATAAGTTCCATCTTATTTTTTTCCATACCTATTTCTATCCGTTCTTTTAACTCCACTTCTCTCTCAACATTTGCATCTTTGCAACATGTATTTACGCTATTTGTTTCTTCATTGTTCATCATTCAGCTTCATGTAGCATAGTAAGCATCACAGTTGTATTGTGAAAATACCTCTTCAATTGAAGTGGTACTTGAAGAGCGCATAGCAATCTACTTGATTGTCTCCGCTTTGCCCTCCGTACACTTACCTTGTTTTCTATATCCAATTCTGTCCTCCATTTTCTCAGTAGTTGCTCTCAGGTACCAAAATCCATCACACTATTGTGAAACTGTGAAGACATTTAGGTACTGCTTGGCAAGTCTACTTTCTGTGTCTATTTGACTTACTGATTAAAATAGATGTTTTGAGCATGGTTTAAAAAACTGGACTTGGGACGCGACTCATTCATGGCCGAGTCGAGTCCCATGAGACTCAACCGAGTTGCATTAGGACTCGGCCGAGTCACATGATTCGAGTCCGAGTCGACTCGGACTCAGTCGATTTTTTAAACTATGGTTTTGAGTGCTTTAGACTTTTTGGAAAAGTTCATGTGGATGTTAGATTCAATCAACTTTAAGACCTTTTGCCTCTTTTTCAAATAGTAACCAAAAGGTAACTTTTTCAATTAGACGTGAATTTTTTACAAGTTTGCCCATATAGCTTGTCATGTATTACTTTTACTTTATGAAGAAACTTCCTTCACCATACTATAAGACAACTTTGCCCATGTAACTTTTCTAGAATGACAATTTTACTTTTTTTTTTTAATTGAAAATAGATCTGATTTCAAACAGATGAGACCTGCCAAATCGGGCCCTTAGTTTGACATGGTTCTTAGAATACCATACCTTATGATGTAATCATGTAGCTAAGTTTGTGAGAATCCTTTGGGTATTTAAACTATGACATCAAATTACTTTCTCTTTTTACCAACTTTGTTTGTTTAAACTATGACATTAAATTATTCTCAATTGTTTAAACTAGTAAAGGGATGCATCTTTTTAATCAGTTGTTACCTAATTAATGGTACCAGTACCCAATCAAGAGCACTAAAAAGGATATGTAAACTTCTCTTCTATCTAAACTTAGCCATGAGTTTTCTTGATATGAAATAGCTTCCTTAGTAGATCTAATTGGAAATTGGCATATAACCAAATTGGATCTTTATAACATTTGATTCTTTTCATAGGCATTGCTCTATTACACTCTTCCAAGGTTTCATCACATAGACGGGTCTTGGAATGAAGTAAATTATTGGATTCCCAGTTGACTCATACCCTTTCCCTAGATGGTCTTCATCTTTGCACAGTTGTTGCTAGCTAAACTTTGACGTAAGTGCTATGGACAATCTAGGCCCTGTTGGAGTTGGGGATATTCTCTTTGACTGAAATTGTCACGCCCTGAAACCGGACTTCTGCAGCTATCCGACCTCGGGGAGCGCGATATGGGGTTAACTAAAAATTATATTTCTCCCTGCGATCGGCGTGTGTGAGGATGTCAAATTTCCATCACAAGTGAATATTTTTGTGGAAGCTTACGTGGCGTTGCGACCTGGAGCCTGTGGCCATCAGATTCCGTGTCACACTCAACCGTTTAGCATAAAGCTTTCATACATGGCCCATAATCAGACTGGAACATAACATAAATAACAATAATATAGAGCTGATAGTAACATGATGTTTCATTTCCCTGATAAATTCAAGTTACAAATTATAAAAGTGCATCAATTACAATCCCAAAAGAAAAGGCTAACAAAATCCACGCAATAACAAACTAAGCGCAACTACTACCCCCAAAGGTGTAACGTAACTCCGGTGCCGAGCCCAACGTCTAAATGACATAGTCGGCAATACAAACCTGCAAAACCCATGGCTCGACAACCAACTACACACACTCAAGCTTTGGACGAGGGACCTGCTACCTAGAGCACCAAAGTGCAGTACATCAAAGGCGATTGAAATAGATAACAAACTAGCTGGAAATATATTAATTAATTAACAAGTGATGAATCATGGCATTTGATTAAAAGTTGCAAGTATCTAAACAAGTGTAAAATAGGAAATCATTATAAATTGTGGTATTGAAATAAAGGGCTACGAGTAAGCATGACATTCATATAAATCATGGTGTGTATATATATAAAAACATGGCATGACATAAATTGGGGAATAAACTATATGAGAAAGCATGAACAGACTAATAGCATGATGAACTGGCAAATTGGCAACCACACAAAGCTATATTCTCCATCACCTAAGTGACAGGACCACGCAAGCAAGAATATCCTCTGTCACACGAGGTGACGAGCATGCAAGATATACATAAATAACCCAATATAGCTGCCATCCACGGTACCAGGAAATAATAACACACAAGAAAACCAATCTGCAGATGGTACATTTAATTTAAGGACCCCGAGCCAGCTAATTAGACTGATGAGGTGGCCCAATCTTAGTGTTGCCGACTCGAGAAGCCATGAAAGCATAAGTACATGATCCCGTCATATGAGGCGCCTTGAAAGGGAACTACTCCACAATCTAGAATAAACTCACCTATACAAGCAGGCACGATGAATAGTCCATACAGGGTACACGCTAAATGTTGGGACACGTGAAATCATAAAACTGGTTATTTTTAGTAAAACGAGTAAAACCAGGCGATAAAAGGAAAATGTGGTAAGACTGGGCGATAAAAGGCAAAACGGGTAAAACTGACAGGCCGTGAATCAAACTGACATGAAAATGAAATCGAAATCTAAGGTCTGGGGGTAGTCAGACAGCATTTTGGCTAGGAATAGGATGCCCAAAGGGTAGAAAAAAGGGCATTTCGGATTCAGTGCTTGTGGGGTGGACGCAATGCTACTGCGCCTCTGCCAATCCCCAAGGCACCCTAACCTAGGATCCTGTCATCATAAGGAATCAAAGTAGAACAATGTGTGTCCTCGTCCCAAGGCATGGCTTTTAGCCTGACAGTCCACTCTCAATTACGGAAATTAGGGGTCGGGGTCTTACAGTATTGCAATGGTGATTTGAAGCTTCTCAAACTCTAAAGGTGGGCACACCGTAAATGTAGAGAGTTGGTGCTAGCAATGCTAATCGGAGTCCAGGAAGTAGTTAACTAGATCTCAATCCCATAACAGTGGAAGGAAATCCATCATGTGCTATTAAGATGGGTTTCTTGTCATTGCGCGACCTGATTGTGTCTTGAGTAATGATCTCACGGAACACACTCATCTCATTTTTCTTACCCTTAAAAGTGTAATATGAAAGCTGACTTGCTAGCAAATTAAGTTAGTTGCTCTTTTTTATTTTTTATTTTTGGGTGATCGATACATTTGCCACTTGAGATTTCTATTCTCTATCTATTTCAACTTCCTGTGTGCCTGTTAACTTGCTTATAGTGGTTCTGGCAATTGGTTCTCTGACTTGGTGCAGTGCTTGTTGCAGCATTATTTCTTTGTCCAATAAATTCAGTTAGTACTTGGAAGGGAAAAAAAAAAAAAAAAAAATCAACGGCTCATAAATTTAATACCTTAAAAGTTTGCACAGTTTCAAACATTACGTAAGTTCTTGAAAATGGGACCATGGTGCTTTCTCCATTTGTTTATCATCATCATCATCCTAGGTCTAGTGCTTTTAAGTGCCCTCAAATTTTAATTTCACCATCATCATGTTTGAAGCTTTTGGCCATCTATTTGGGTTTAGGAACCCTTGGTATACTTTCGGAGTATGTATTGCCATATAGTTAGGGTTTCAATATATTATTGACATGGGAAATTCTTCTAGGAAATACGAGAGAGTTTCCATGGAGTGTCTTGATGAAGCTCGGAAATCCTTTGGAACTGATGAGGACTTTCTTTTGGTAAGCTTGCAGCTAATGATATTTATAATTTTGTTGCATTTCGTACAACCCTTTTGAGAAGTATTCTTGTACTCCCCTTCATTCTTAGTTATTTCTTATCTTGCATTTTGGTTTTTCATCATGGAAATAAATGCGTACTTTACCTTATTTTATAGAAGTTCCTCACTATTAGAAAATTTGAACAGAAATTTTTGTATTGGAGAAAGGTGCCCAATATGGCGAGGAGCCAAATGCTGCTTTAGGTCTCTCCCATTAGACGCATTGCTTCTCGTTTTGTTTACTGTCATGCCAACACGCATTTTGTGCTTTCATTCCCATACAGCTACCCACTCCTTTTTTGCTTTTTCTCATGCTTTGATTCTGAAGGTAGTTTACTGATTCACATGCTATTTGTGCTTATAATATTGGGAACCTGCAGTAGTCCCTTACTGGGAAATGTCAAAAGTGAATACTAATAAGAACGATGAGCCCATCATTGTCGGCGCACAGTGAATTAGAACCTTTTTGGGGGTCCCATGACTAGTTGCTGTTCTCATTTTGAGAATGAGATTCTCTTATAGATGATTCTGTTGTCATAAACGTTAGCAACCTGCTTATAGAAGATTGTTTCATGAATATCTGCAAGGAAGCTGTCTTTGTTAATCTTCAAAAGGCAGCACCTTACTTCATGAGGACCAAGTGTCGTCATTACTATACAGCGGTAATCATAGTTTTCAGAGTCCTACGTTTCATATCCCAGAATCCCAATTCGTATCCCGAAGCTTAAGGAAAATGATTTGTATCTATGCAATGAATCCCATTTACAAATGAAATCTTAATATTCGGGTGTGAATCCTACGAGTCAATACTCGTTTCATCGAATCTTACGATTCAAGCGATTCAGCTAAGCGAGAATAGCTACAACCAATATGTTAATGTTAATAATCTTTTACCGTTTTTATTTCTTTATTCTTTCTTTCTTTTAGCGCTTTTATTTTTAAAAAGGTTATTTAGTAGTAAATGAATCCTCTTAAGAGTTTTTTGCGGCTTTGATAAGGTTTTAAAGATGAATAAAGAACATGCATTTAACGAAAACATTCGACTGTAAGTATGGTGCTTGTCTTGATCTTCTTCTTTTTTTAATATATTTTGGTTTTAACCAAAAACCCAAACCCTAATCTCATGCATTAAGATCAAACATCCATCCATCAAGAAGATAGATCAAGAAACAACAAGTATGACTAGATCTACTAATTCAAATAGATAACAGGTCTATACCTTTGGAGCTTGGTCGTGCTCTAATCGAGAACTTGATCTCTACAAAAACTCTTTTCGCAATCTTTGATCTCCCTTGCCTATATGTTCTTCCACGCTATGACCCTCTTAGAGAACTTCTAAAGGAGAATGATGGGATCTCCAAGTAGAAGAAAACCCTAAATTTCTAGTAGGAAACCAGAGGAGAGAGAGGAACTTGAGAGATAATTGTTTTGTGTAGAGATCTCTAACCCTCGCCTCTTATTTATAGTTTATGGCACACCTCCTCTTAGACCAAGATTAGAAGTCTCACTTCCATTCTTAGTAAGTATCCTAATCCTCCTTTCCTTAAGAGTTATAATGAGATTAGTAACCTTCTTTTATTAGGGCTAGCATGGGGACCACTAGGGATTCCTTTGAATCTAGCTCCAACTAGGAATCTGAACCCCATATCTCATGTGAACTCCGAACCCACAATCAATTGCAAATAAGTCTACTAATTAAATGCAATTGCACTCTAGTCTTAGGAATAACTACAAGGATGTGAGATAATCCAGAACAACTTTGTGAGAGAACCCAGTACTACATGCATACACGAGAGAGATTTTGCAAGAGAATGTATATTCTTGTATTGACGATTGAGTCCATATATAATACAGTGTTTCCTAGTTTAGAAAATCTAATTACATGATTACAGGTACTGTTAAGGTAACTAGTATCTATTAACAACTCATATAACAACTTGATTTGTGGGTTGGGCTGACCCAATTCATGGGTCGAGCTGACCTGTATCTTTACACCACCTCTCAAGCGTTGGATGAGAGAATGTGACCATTGAAAGCTTGGAAACTAGTTCTGAAAAACGAGAGGTGGAGTGGCTTTTGGTGAAAAAATCTGCTACTTGATCAGCTGATGAAATCTGAATGAGCTTTATAGTACCACTCCGAACATGTTGACGAATGAAATGACAGTCAACTTCAAGATGTTTGGATCGTTCATGAAAGACATCATTTGTTGCTAGTTTCCGTGCACTTTCACTGTCTGTAAAAAGAGGTAGATTTAGAAAATAGAACTCCTAAATCTTGAAGAAACCAGCAAAGCCAAATAATTTCAGTAGTAGCGTGAGATACAACACGATATTCAGCTTCAGTGGATGATCGGGAGACAACTTCCTGTTTCTTGCTCTTCCAAGGGATGAGAGGAGCCAAGAAAAATGGCAAAACCGGTTGTGGAGCGACGATCATTGACATCTCTTGCCCAGTCAGAATCAGAATAACCATGCAAAGTAAGATTTTGACTGGAGGAAAGAAGGAGAGCGTGGTTGGAACTTCCTTGTAAGTATCTCAATATGCGCAAGACAGCAGCCCAATGAAGATGAGTGGGTCGCGCAACAAATTGGCTTACCACATGTACTGCATAAGCAATATCTGGTCTGGTAATGGTAAGATAAACCAGGCTGCCGACCACCTCACGATAACGAGTCAGATCAGAAAGTAGTTCTCCATCAGTAGTTCGAAGCTTTAGATTATGTTCAATGGGAGTAGAGACAGGTTTACGATCTGTGAGTCCAACTCGTTGGGGAACTTCATTGCAGTATTTAGTTTGTGACATAAGATATCCTTTGGGCGAGTAGGCAACCTCAATGCCTAAGAAATACCGAAGATGACCCAAATCTTTCATCTCAAACTATCGATGAAGAAAACGCTTCAAGGATAAAATACCAGGAGCATCATTGCCAGTGATAATCATATCATCGACATAGAGTAACAAGAAAACACATCCAGATCGCGAATAGCGAGTGAAGAGAGCTGAGTCATGAGCACTTTGAGAAAAACCGATGCTGATAATGCTAGTGCTAAACCGTTAAAACCAAGCACGAGGGGCTTGTTTGAGGCCATACAAGCCACGTTTGAGTCGACAGACATAATGAGGAGGTCTCGCGACGCCGGGGGGAGGATGCATATAGATTTCTTCGTGAAGGAATCCATTCAAAAATGCCTTCTTTACATCAAGCTGATAGAGTGGCCAACATCTAACAGCTGCAACAGAGATAAAAGTACGGACAATTGTCATCTTAGCAACTGGAGCAAAGGTCTTCTCATAATCGACTCCATATTCTTGTGTGTAGCCTTTGGCAACCAAGCGAGCCTTGTAACGATCAACAGATCCATCAGATTTGGTCTTGATCTTAAATATCCATTTGCTGCCAATAGCCCGTTTCCCTGAGGGAACAAGATCCCATGTTTGAGTTTTCCGCAGAGCTGCAGGTTCTTCTGCTATGGCAGATCTCCAGTGTGGATGAGCAATTGCCTCCTTATAGGATTGTGGTTCTGTCAAAGTATGAATTGCTGCAAGAAAGGACTTATATGATGGAGAAAAATGATCAGTACAAACAAAACCAAATCGGGATTGAGGAATTTTGGTGCGCAAGGGATACCATCGAGATTGAGGAGAATCCTGCACATCTGGGACTAGAGGAGATAGGCTCAGGGTCAGAAGTAGGAGGTGGGGCTGCAGATTAAAAGTGAGCAGACGGGGTTTTAGGTCGACGATGATATACCCGCAGAGGTGGGGAAGAAGGGGTATCAGAGGGAGGAGAAGGGATATCAGAGGGAAACAGGTCTGGAAAGTGGTCAAGAGGATGGACCATAGGTTGCTCAGGAGAAGAGGATGCAATGGGTAATGTATAGAAAGGTATATGCTCCAAGAAGGTGACATTTCGAGAAATCCGTAACTTATTGTTTTTAGGATCATGGCATCGATATCCTTTTTGTTCAATTCCATACCCTAAGAAAACACAAATAGTGGATTTGGGTGCAAGTTTGGTTCTCTCATTATCATGCAACAGAACAAAGCAGGTGCAACTAAATATTTTGAGATAGGACAAGTCAGGTTTGCAGGAGAACAATTTTTCATACGGAGATGTGCCAGATAAGACAATAGAAGGTGTTCTGTTAATCAGATAGGTGGCAGTCAGGATTGCTTCTCCCCAAAATTGCACAGGAACATGTGAGGAATGAATCATGGATCTAGCAGTCTCGAGTATATGTCTGTGTTTCCGTTCTGCCACTCCATTCTGCTGTGGTATGGCAGGACAGGATCATTGTGCTAGAGTCCCTTGATTGGTCAGGTAAGAACGAAATTTGTGGGACATGTATTCTCCCCTGGAGTCAGACCTGAATGTTTTAATCCTCGTGTCAAATTGAGTGGAAACCATGGTAGAGAAAGCAGTGTAGATGTTATATAGCTCAGAGCGATTCTTCATCAAATACAATCATGTATATCTAGTGAAATCATCAATAAACAACACATAATAAATGAAACCGCCTTTCGTTGGTTGAGAGGCAGGTCCCCAGACATCAGAATGCACCAAGTCGAAAGGAACAGTAGTAAAAGAATTGCTTTTATTAGAAGGAAGTGCATGTTGTTTACCAAAATGGCAACCAAGACAAGTAGAAATGTTACCAAAAACACCACTATTAAGTAAAATCTTCATTTTATTTAAAGATAAATGGCCTAAACGAGAGTGCCAAAGAGCAAACGGTGATGCAGAGGAAACAAGGGCGACTGGGGAGATGCTTGATGATGGAAGGTGCAGTGAGCGGAGACAGTAAAGTCCTGACCTAAGGCTGGTCCCAATTTGTCTCCCGGTGTGCGGATCCTGCACAGAACATCCAGTGGAAGAAAATGAGATAAGAAATCCAGAAGAAGTCAGTTGACTAACAGAGATTAAATTTATTGAGAGGTGGGGAACACACAAAACATTAGTGAGAGAGAGCAACCTATTTGAAACTGAGCCAATAAGGGAGACTGGTAGAGGAGTGGCATCTGCTGTATGGATGGTGATAAAGCTAGCAGGAGTATAACAATGATGAAGTTTGGAAGCATTATTTGTCATATGATAGGAAGCACCAGAATAAAAAATCCATGTAGTATCATGTGTACCTGAAGGACCAGAAATGGTCATGGCAGAACCAGAGGCAGAGGGAGTGGAGGACATTTGAGAAGCAGAACCAGTGGAAGAAGCCAGAAACAACTGTTGCATGCGCTCATCAGCCATAGCCTAAATCTGAGATGTAAGATCCATTTGCGGAGGCACAAAACTATCATCTTCAGTAACATTGGCAGCATAGGATCGCTGAGAATAAGATTGCTTGGGACCACGATTGGGCTGTTGACCAGATTGTTTGTTCTTGGTATTTGGCCTTTGAGGTCTGGTTGGACAGTCCCGTTTCCAGTGTCCTTTCTTCTTACAATAGTTGTAAAAGCCATTGGTACCAGGGGGAAAAGAGCGATCATTCTGAGGGGTACTAACATTTGCTGACAGAACATGTGTAGGTTCCACATGTTTCTTCTTTGTAAGAGAAAGTTGAGTCTGTTCTTCTGCCAGAAGCTTCGAGAGTGCCATATCAACAGAAGGCAGTGGGGACCGATGTAATAAGAGACCACGAACATGCTCAAAATCAGAGCGAAGAGCCATAAGAAACTGAACCAGACGAGTTTGTTGCCTATAGACCTCAAAGGTGTGGGCATCATCAGTTGTTGCAAAAGTGGGTACCATTATAGCCAGTTGATCCCATAAGGCAGTCATTTTGATAAAGAAGTCACGTTGTGATGAAAACTATGTGCTCAAATGGCTGAAGTACAAGTCAGAGAGAATGGCCTACCTCAGATGATCAAAAAATCTGGAAAAAATGTGTAGAATTCCCAGGAGAGATGGGTGACCAGGATGGGAAGATTTCTCTGAGCAGAGGTGATCAATAGGTGGGCCACCTTAGATCACAGCCGATACAATGCTTTTCACAGGAGAGCTGGACCGTCGCAGGGCTTCTCCTATGCTTGAATGGACAGATGATCAGGGCTCTAATACCATGTGAGATAATCCAGAACAACTTTGTGAGAGAACCCATAACTACTACATGCATACACGAGAGAGATTTTGCAAGAGAATGTATATTCTTGTATTGACGATTGAGTCCATATATAATACAGTGTTTCCTAGTTTAGAAAATCTAATTACATGATTACAGGTACTGTTAAGGTAACTAGTATCTATTAACAACTCATACAATAACTTGATTTGTGGGCTAGGCTGACCTAATTCATGGGTCGAGCTGACTTGTATCTTTACAAAGGAGACCCTAAACTTCCCAATTACTACAAGTAGGCCCCTCCATCAATTATATCTATGGATCTATTGGAATAAATCTATCCAACTAAATTGGATCTATCTCTTATTATCCTTGTGACCCAATTAATCATCGTAATCATCAATACCATCCAATTAACTCTTAATTAAGATGGGTGCGCACCCACCAATGATAAATTCCATTAATTGACACAAGGGGATATTTATGACGATAGATTTTATATTGAGAATTATATGTTCCCACAACCCCACTACCACGTACCCAAGACATTGAGGTGTTGACTTACAATTGGCCTCACTCACTGATGACTCAAAGTAAATGAATAGTAGAAACTTGAGTTCATTATTCTCTCAAGATTAAGAGCCTATTGCTTGGGAAATATGAGAGCAGTCCTTTAATCATAGACAAATTTGTACAAGGTGCTACTCATGGTCCTTCAGTACATCTAATGTACAAGTACAATGATCCAGAGTCTTACACTCTGATGATCGACACATATCACACTATCTCATAGTGATCATAGTGCTGCAACCTTATCAGATGAGATGCCCAATCTCATCACTGGTTGTGAATCAATTTAAGTATAAGATTTGTGATCTATGTCTCCTTTATGTGGATCTCATCCAAACACATGGATCATATCTAATATACTTGTGGGCTCCGGTTCATCTCATGAACTATCATATCATTTTGTATTGGTCATGTGCAAACATAGAATAAAATACCATTCATCTCCTGAATAAATATAAATTAATTAATGAAATAAATCATTTTATCCATATCATCAACTGGATTGAGGTCATACAATCTAACAATCCTAGTGTGTAAGATTGATGGTTTTTATTTTTCTTTTGATTTAAAGATAATGAAATATATATATATGGATACTTTAAGCTTATTTAACTATTTACACATCATTTATTTCATATATATATATATATTAATGTCATGATGTTCTTGATATGATTGTATGATAGACTTGTTAATATATTTATACTATCATAAATGGGAAAATGGATGGTTATGAATAATTACTTTTTTCCATTTTCTTTTTTCTTTTCATTTTTAATTTTTCTTCATTTTTATTAGAAAAATAAAAAACCCTATGATTTGCGATACGATTCGCAATTCAATTCGATTCATGGGTATGAACAATTTATGATATGATTCCAATTTTGAAAACTATGGCGGTAATGGCCTTGTAATAGATTAAACATAAGTAAATGTGGCAAGTAGGGATGTCAAATGGGCCGGCCTGACACGTCCCGCTCGAGCCCGCTAGTCAACGGCCCGTGGCCCGGCCCGCCTTGCTGGGCCCGCCTGTTTGGCACGTGGGCTGGTCCCGCCAGGATAGGGCCGCCAGCCGGCCCTCTAGCCAAGTGCCCTTTTTTTTTTGGCAAAAAGTCTATTTTAACCACCCCCCCCCCCCCCCCCCCCCCAACAGTTATAAAATGATCATATAAGGGGTATTTTGTGTCATTTTTCATTTTAAAAGGTCTAAGCAAAGGAAAGATTGCATCAAATCAAAGTAGTAGTTTGCTTTTAAGACTTGTCAAATTAAACTTTAAGTTTTATTCAAAGAAAAAAACATTTAACTAACCTTAGATGAGATGTCGGCTTAATGATGATGATTATGTGATTAAAACCACATCAAGTCCGTTTCAAAAAAGAAAAAAAAATCACATATGCCACATTTGTATTGCTCTAACTGTATGGATTGTGAATTATGTAGATTTAACATCTTTCAAGTAATGTCTTTGTCCTTAGAAATTAAAAAAAGAAAATGATTTAACCTATGTGAACTCATATTTTGCTTGGTTAATCTGCTCATATCATAAGCCCAATCAAGTTGTTAGCGTAGAAGTTAGCATCATAAAACCTAACTTCAAAACAATAGAAAAATACATTTTACCAAAAGATAAATCCTATTTTTTTTTTAAATAGCAAAATAATTTATGAACCACTGGGCCCCTTCAATTGGGATTCTCTACAATGAGGCTTGGAGGCAGAAAATTAAAAGAAGACAGCATGCCATAGTAACTGTCAATATTATCAAAGGCAATGAAATGGACAACGACTAATAACCTATCTGATTGATCTAAATGACAAATGGAGCAGAGCTTTCTCAGATGACTTATCTGTAACCCCTACCTTTTGGTGTGGCCAATGGAGTCCACATACATGCCCCATGGCCCCCCTTCTCTATATGTTCATGTAGATTGGTGGTATGGCCCCAGTCTGAAATGGGCCTACATTGGTCGGAATTGGATTGCAATTCCTGGTCCAGTGGTTAAAGCACAAAGTGATGAATACATGTTTTACAATATAAGCTGGTGCTGGGCCTAATTGTAGGTCCATGGTCTGTATGCTTCTTGAAATTAGGCCTGATAACTAAATGGGCTTAGTTTGGAAATGCCTCATCTGTGTCCTACAAGGCCAGGTTTTTTATTTAGTTCTTCACACAAATGGGACCGTGAGAGTCTACATAAGATGGAATAGGTTGGCCCATAGATAGTTCCACTAAATGAAAGTGATCAGCGGGCCGTGCTTGTGTTCTATTTTTTTTTTTAATACTGAAAAAAAGAGTAGGCCCGCCTGGCCCACTGGTGTGGCCCGGCACGGCCCGCTCCAGCCCATGGCGGGCCGTGCCAGGGTTTCTCCTTGGCACGCGGGGCGGGCCGTGTTGGCTCAGCCTGTGGCATGGCTGGGCCGTGCCGGACATCCCTAACTGCAAGGCTAAGTAGACATTGGGCTCAAAAAAAGGGAAAAATTATTATTAACCATTTTTATCAATGAATATTATCTTGAAAATGGTAGCGACTTATAAGAGAGTATTTGGTCAAATGGAATTTATGTCTACTCCTTGTGAGACCTATCTAATTATGAATGTATCATGCATATATTTGTATCGCTTGATTTTGGCTGATTGAAGTTCTTATTACAATATAATTTAACCCCAATCATATCTCACTACCTCATGTTTCCAATGATCATTCATATCTCCAATAAAAAAAAAAATACAAATGCATTAAATGCTATGTAGATGTGGTTGAAAATGGGTATTGTGAACCTCCAGGAAGCATGAACACCTCTCTAAGGCTGGCGCATCAGTGTCCGACACATGTCGAACACGGACATGCCAAAAATGTTGTCCTGCTTAGTTTTTTATATTTTATTTCCCGGACACGCTGGCTGTTTTAGTTGGAGAAAAGTATTAAAATTATAATAAATAAAAGAGAAGGGGGCCGTTTGTAAAAAAATCTCTTTTAATTGAAAGAAAAAAAAAAAGGAAGATAAGGCAGAGGCTAGAGCTTTAAATTAGAAAAAGATAAAAGGAAAGGCCCTAAATGCAATTGAGTAAACTTTAGACGGAAATTGACTTCTATTTTTCTTTTTGTATTTTTGGAATGGAGGGGAAATTAACGATCCTCCCTTTTCTTTGTATGGATTTTATGGAATTATGGATATTTCATGTTTAATGATTATGAATTATGTTCCAGTTTTGTATTGTTATTTGATAATTTGATATGTTTGTTAGTTGGTACAGTGGTACACTGGTACTTGAATTTTTATTTATTTGATTGCTAAATTAATTACAAAGTTAGAATGATTTTATGTTTTTGTATAAGATTAGATATATTATTATTATTATTAAATATTAGCGTGTCCCCGATGTGTCAGTGTCCTTTTTGAGAAATGCCGTGTCGGCGTGTCCGTGTCGTGTCGTGTCCGTGCTTCTTAGGCGAACCTCATGGTTATCAAATCTACCAGTTGTACAGAATCCTTAAGACGAGTCCTAGTCTCACAAACGGAGTATAATAAGTGGAAGACTTATTTGTCGGTTCTTATAGAATATAAGTTGTTGTTCACAATCTAGATGGTTTTGGACACACCATTGGTACGATTGTAGCATGATGTTTCAGCAGGCTTGTCTTGGCTGCGGAAAACGGTATAGTTTCGACTCATTATGCTAGTACACTATGTGTGTATTGAACAGGACCGTGTTTTTGGGTTTATTGTCTTTATACTGACTATATTAGATGAGGAACACCCAAGTGGTTATTATGAGTGCTTGTACTCTTAATCCCGACATAAATAATAGACACATACATTTAGTGTTTGGTATTTTGATTTACGAATGAGTAAGATCTTTTATGAGTCAATAATCTCAGTGAATTGGATGACTACACTACATATATAGTGGATATTAGTTTATTGACGGAATCCACATCCCGTAATAGGGATTGATGATATCCCCTTTATGAAGCTTTTAAGTTTTGATTATGTCAAACCTTGCAGGTGGACTTTGTGTCCGACATATCAAATAAGTTAAGTGTAAGGTCTCAAGGAATTATAAAGATATCGATTAAATATGGATGTCAGTAATTATTTAATCGATGGATATTTGAAATCTTAACGTGTGGAGATTAATAAGCATTTAATAACAAGAAGCTCGAAATATTATTTTGAGAATAAGGATAGGAGTGCAATTACAATTCTTTAGTGGACTAAATCATAATTTATGGAACTAGCATTCTAATTTAGGTCGAATTAGGGTTTCCTATTTCCATAAGGAGCCTATCTTTATTTCCTTCTTAAGGTTCCTATTGTAGCCTATAAATATGCGCTATTGCCCTCTAGGTTAACATACAAGAATAACAAGAGAGAAATCTCGGTTTTAGAGAGTAGAAGAGTATTCGTAGAAGAGGCCCACTACCTGGTGCGAGTTCGAGCATATCGGAATGCAGTAGAAGATCTTGAGGTTTTCGAGTTGCTGTAAGATCGAGATCAAATCAGAGAGATCTCGCGGGTATAATCTAATTATATTAGTTGAAAATTATTTCCGCAGTAATCTATATGCAATGTCTAGAGGTCTTGGTTTCTACTCGATTCTAACAGGAAGTAGGTGGGTCTTGTGGATAAGTTTTCAAAACTTTTGACCCACTTGACTCAGGGATCAAGTATCCATAAGGCCATAAATCACATCCAGGATGCATTCCCTCAATCTCATCAACCATGTACAGCAATAAAGTCTCTCTAGAAGATAGAAAACCAGCAACAATTAAGCAACAAAAAATCTACAACATACAAGGAAGTAGATTATACATTTGGAACCCGGTAGTGCTCTAATGGAGAAGAAGACTTGCTTGATGAAGAAACTTAGGATCTCCAAGACCTTTTAGTCTTCCACGCTATGTCCCGTATCAGATCTCTTCTCTAAAGGAGATGAGTGAGATCTCCTAAAGAAAACAACTAGAAGAGAACTAGAAGAGGAAGAGGAGAGAAACCATGCAACACTTGCACACAAGGGATCTTGGGCGTGAATCACTAGGGCTAGACATCCAAGTGGTTAACTACCTATTTATAGCCCATGCAACCTCCTCTTTTACTACCTCTTTTACTAATTGAAATAGAAGTCTTTACTTCCACAATAATTAGTAACCTACTATTATCACTATTAGAAGTCTCACTTCAAATATAAATAGTAACATTCTAATTCATTCCTTTTAGAGTTCAAGTAGGATTAGTAACTTTCTAATAACTTGGGCTAGCGTGGGGACCACTAGTGATTCCATAGAAAGTTGGCTCCAACTGGGACACCGTGACTTCACATCTCATGTGCAATCCGGATCCACAGTTAATTGCAAATAACACCACTATATAAATGCAATTGCAGTCCAGTCTTAGGAATAAATTACAAAGAAGACCCTACTCAATTACCACAAGTAGGCCCCTCCATCCTTATCCATGGATCAATTGGTCCTGTCCACCAATCTTAGATCCATATCTTATTATCGTTGAGCCCCAATCAATCACAGTGATTATCAGTACATTCCAATTAATTCTTAATCGAGATGGGTGCGAACTTACTAATGATAAATCCATTAATTGGCACAAGGGGATAATATAAATAGATTTCATCTTGACCATTCAATGTTCCCACAGTTCTACTACCACTTACCCAAGACACCGAGGTGTTGACCTACAGTTGGCCTCACTCATTGGTGACTCAAAGCAAATGAATAGACAGAAACTAGAGTTCATCAATGTCTCAGGATTGAGAGCCTATTGTTCGGGAATTATGAGAGTAGACCTTAAAATAAAACAGTATTCCATAAGGTGCTTCTCATGGTCATTCAATACATCCAATGTACTAGCACCTTGATCCAGAATCTTACATTCTGATGATCAAGACAAATCACAATATCTCATAGTGGTCAAAGTGTTGCAACCTTATCAGATGAGATATCGACTGGTTGTGAAGATATTTTAAATATAAGATTTGTGACACGTCTCCCGTATACTAATGGGACCCGGTTCATCTCATGAACCATCATGTCATACGTATTGGTTATGTGCATAAAGTAATGAAACACCATTATCATAAAAGGAAAGCATAATTTTATTGATAAATAAAGAAATTAATCAATTTATTACGTCATCTGATGGATTGAGACCATACAAACTAACAATCTCCCACTTGGGCTCAATGTCAGTTAGAGTTGCATCTCATGCCCATCCCATCTACATGTTGCTCAAAAACTTTGGTAGTCAAAGGCTTGGTAAATGGATCTGTAAGTCTGTCTGCAGAGGCTATCTTAGTGATAGCAATATCACCTCTCTCCACAGTCTCTCTGACCAAATGATACTTTCTCTGTACGCGCTTTTGGCTCTTATGGCTCCTGGGCTCCTTGGACTGAGCAATTGCCCCACTGCTGTCACAGTAAACTGTGAGCGGCTGTCGCGCTAAAGGTACCACCCCAAGTTCCAAAAGGAATCTCTTGAGCCATACTACTTCCTTAGCTGCTTCACAAGCCGCTACATATTCTGCCTCCGAAGTGGAATCAGCGTTACATTCTTGTTTAATACTCCTCCAGCTGATAGTTCCGCCGCCAAGCATAAACACATAACCAGAGGTGGATTTCCTGGAATCCTTATCTGACATAAAGTCAGAATCTGTGTATCCGACTGGATTTAGCTCATCACTGCCCTAAATCAACATGTAATCTCTAGTCTTTCTCAAGTATTTGAGAATATATTTTACAGCAGTCAAATGTTCAGGTCCTGGGTTAGAGTGATATTTGCTGACTAGGCCCATTGCATGACAAATATCCGGTGTAATACATAGCATAGCATACATGTGACTACCAACAGTCGAAGCGTATGGTATCGACCTCATCTGCTCCTTTTTTGCTGGTGTCTTGCGACATTGATCCTTGGAAAGATGCACTCCATGCCTGAAATGTGTAATACCCTTATTGGAGTCTTGCATAGCAAACCGTAACAGCACCTTATCAATGTACGCAGCTTGGGATAAGCCAATCATCCTATTTTTCCGGTCTCGATGGAGTTTGATCTCTAGGATATAGCTAGCTTCTCCTAAGTCCTTCATATCAGTGAAGTCTTAGCTAACCAAACTTTCACCGTTGACAACATTCATATATCTTTCCCGAGGAGAAGGATGTCGTCGACATATAATACCAGAAAAATTACCCTGTCACCTTCACTTTTCATGTACACACATGACTCATCTGGATTCTGACAAAAACCAAATGACTTGATTGCCTGGTCAAAACGGATGTTCCAACTCCGGGATGCCTACTTTAGTCTATAAATGGATTTCTGCAGCTTGCAGACTCTTTGCCCTTGGTTTTAGCTACAAAACCGTCTTGCTGCACCATATAGATGTCTTCCTCAAGATGGCCGTTGAGAAACGCCGTCTTGACATCAATTTGCCAAATTTCGTAATCGAGGTGAGCCGCAATGGATAAGAGTATTTGGATGGACTTGAGCATGGCTACCGGCGAGAAGGTTTCCTTATAATCGATACCCTCTTTCTGAGTATACCCTTTCGCAACAAGCCTGGCGTTAAAGGTCTCCACTCTTCCATCTGGTCCTCTTTTTCTCTTGTAGACCCACTTGCACCCAATATGTTTAATATTGGCAGGCAAGTCCACAAGTGTCCAGACCTGATTGGAGTACATAGACTCCATCTCAGCTTTCATAGCATCTTGCCAACGTCCCGAATCTATGTCGTTAATTGCTTCATCATAGTTACAGGGATCTTGTTCCGGTTCTTCTGGGACTACCTCGTAAGACTCCCAAAAACGAGAACTTATCAGGGGGTCTGACAATCCTCCCACTACGACGAGGCACTGGTGTAATTGTAGGGTCTGGTAAGGGCGATTCTTCCTCAAGTTCGGTCATACTTGGATTTGGAATTGATTGCTATTGAATCTCTTCCAAGATCACTTTCTCTAAAGATTTCTGGTCTATCATATAATCTTCTTCTAGAAAAACTATATTGGTGCTCACAAGCACTTTATGCTCTCTGGGATTATAATAGAATAACCAACCTTTAGTTCCTTTAGGATATCCTACAAACGTGCATACTTCCGACTTCGATTCCAGCTTATTCGTCTTAGCCTTCAGCACGTGTGCCGGACAACTCCAAATGTGTAAATGTTGTAGACTAGGCTTTTGCCCGGACCACAACTCCCGGGGAGTCTTAGGTACAGACTTAGATGGTACGAGGTTTAGTATGTACATCGCAGTATCTAAAGCATATTCCCAAAAGGATATAGGTAATCCTGAGAAACTCAACATAGACCTAATCATATCTAAAAGAGTTTGGTTCTTTCTTTCCGCTACTCCATTCTGTTGATGTATTACAGGAGCAGATAACTAGGATAGAATCTCATTCTCTGATAAGTATCCCATAAATTCAGCAGAAAGATATTCCCCTCGATCTGATCGAAGAGTCTTGATACTCTTACCTAATTGCTTTTCCGCTTCCGCTCAAAACTCTTTGAACTTTTCAAAAGCCTTGGACTTGCTGTGCATAAGGTTTATGTATCCATATCTTGAGTAATCATCTGTGAAAGTGATGAAGTACTCATATCCTCCTCTGGCCCTGACATTTATGGGTCCACACACATCAATATGCACTAATTCCAATAAATCTTTGGCCCTATTGCCCTTAGCTGAAAAGGGTCGTTTGGTCATTTTGCCTTCTAGACAGGCATTGGTTCTACCACCAATGAAGGTATGGCAAGATATCATCTTTCACTAGCCTGTCAATCCTATTTAGGTTTATATGACCTAGCCTCAGGTGCCAAAGTTTTGTTGGATTAGATGAAGGTGACTTTCTCTTTAATGATGGCCTATTAATTGTTTCGGTATCATGTATCTCATACATTGTGGGATTCAACAAATAAAATTCATTGGTTACCTTGTTAGAACATATAAAAGTACCGTTCCTCTTTATTTCAACTTCAATACCAAAAGTAATAGAATAACTTTTATTCACCAAACTAGAAATTGAAGTTAAATTCCGTCTTAAAGACGGTACATATGAAGTGTGACAAAAATCAATTTATTATCTGAAAAACATAAAGTAATAACTCCTACTGAAACTGCCTACGCCTTAGCATTAGATCCTAGGTTGACAATGATTTCTCCGTCACTAAACCTCCTGGTTTCCCTGAACCCCTGCAACGTATTATAGATGTGATTAGTTGCACCGGAGTCAACACACTAGGATTTTGAAGTACCAGTTGCAAAACTAACTTCAGAAATAAATGACTAAATCATACCTGAGGTCTTCTTCTTAGACAGATAATCTGGACAATTCCTTTTCCAATGTCCTGTCATACCACAATGGAAACAATTTCCTTTTGTCCTCAAACCCTTAGCCTTAGCCACACCACCTTTAGGACCGTTCTCCACCTAAGGACTCTTCAGAACTTATTTCTTATTGCCTGTCCGCCCCTTGCCTTTCGGCTTGGACTTGGCAAATGACTTTTCTGTCATCAGGACAGTTGGTTTCTTCTTCATAATCCCCTCAGTCGCTACCAGTTGGCTAGACAGCTCAGCTAAAGTGAGATTCATCTTATTCATGTTATAATTGACCTTGAAATTGTTGAAAAAATCTGGCAGCGACTCAAGGATTATATCAATATCGTAGCTCTCAGTACATCTAACTCATTCAATGAGTCCATCATTTTCAGCATGTGGTCCTGTACTGGTGTGCCTTCAGCCATCTTGGTGCTAATAAGCACCCTCCTATTCCGCAAACATCTCCTTTAAGTTTGATATAATATCATATGCAGTCTTATAGGATTGATGTTGGTGTTGTAAAACACTAGACATGGATGCCTGTATGTAACATCTGGCCATCTCATCGTCTTTGGCCCATTTGGTGTAAAGTTACTTTTCTTCCTGTGATGCATCCGGCCCAGGCTTATCAAGATGGGGTTTGGTAAGGACATACTTATCTCTTGAAGCAGTCAAGAAAATATCCAGGTCCGTTTCCGATGAATATAGTTGGATCCCACTAACTTATTCTGGTTGAGGATGGTTGCAAGTGGATTGAAAGTATTTGAATTCATGCTTGAAAAATTATAACACATGACCATACATTCAATTAAAGAATATAAATGACATTAGGGCTTAGTATTCTACCAAATTTATGTGGAAATCCTCATAACCACTAAATTCAGAATACATCAGAATCACAATCCCTTGGGGTATGCCACCTTGGGGAGTGTGAATACCAACTAGATTGGTGCGGATCAAAGTTGGTCAAAATTAGCATTAAGACTAACTATTGATGATCCTCATCATTCATTATCATCTAGTTATCTCGTACCAAATAATGTATGACTCCCGATTAACTTCAGTTTCTAAAATACATGAGGCAAATCCTTGGGGTTACTACATCATAATTTTAGTTAAGTGTGACCCACCAACTAGCATTGCATGACAACCGTTGCAGGTAGCTCCTCCTTGAGGAGTGGGCCCCCACCCCGTCTCACCAACACTATTCATAGGATATCCATATCTAGTAACCAGACAAATAAATGCCCTGCCCTCCGTGGGGAACGGTCATTCTCAAGATGGCGCGAGGCTAATACTTTCCTTTCAATGGACCTATGGTGGAAAACCATGTGGATTACTCAATTTAAATGCCCCGCTCCCACTTAATATTTTAGAATTGAGGATTTCCTTATGGGTATATGGGCCCACATTTATAGACATCAAATCATCTCATGATATGACCAATGATTGGTTCCAAGTCAAGTTATTTTAAGGAAAGTCTAGTTTCTAAAAAGTGTTACCAATGGGTCCATCTCATGGGTTCACCAACACTAATTAGAAATCTTTTCAAAAATTAATTTGATTTGACCAATTTTGGAAACTACTATGTTTGGATCAGATTTGGAAACATTCTAAAACAAGCATTCATCTATAAATAAAAAGTATTAAATTAGAAACTAGTCATCTTCTTCACATGGCCCAAGCGGAATAGACTTCTTAGACTTCTAAACTTTCCAAAACTTTGGGATTCTTCAAACGCTTTTGGTAATCTTCAAACTCTTTGATTAGGAGTCCAACTTCACTTTTCTTCTTCGTTTCGGACATCGCCAGAATTTACAAATTTAGAAAATTTACATAAATTCCTATGCCTCGATGATGAGACTTACATGGTAATCTAAACATGGAAATAAAAAGGGCTGTAGGGAAATTCACCATGCCTTGCCCTTTCACGGGAAACCAAGAAACCATGATGCCCTTTACAAGTTGCCCAAAATAAACCATAAATAGAAAGTAAAAGACTTGTGGGGGTCACCTGCAGGTTAGTATCACATATAACAAAGCAACTCACAAAACCAGGCTGCCAAACCATAGTGGAAAGATAGGACGCCAAAGGAAAAATTTGGACTCAAAAATAGAAATTTCCTGTCTGCAGTCGGCTAGCCGACTTGACCAAGTGGCTGGCCGACCTGACGAACACCCAAATTTTGGGTTTTTGCAAATCTTAGCCAACTGATCCCAAACTCTTTCTAATGATTCCAAACACCATCTAATGGCTTCCTACCATCCTTCCATCTTAGTTAAACCCTTTTATGACATTCCAAACACGGATCTACTAACAAAAGTAAGCAAACCCAATAAAAACTGATCATTACATAGCCCTAGGTCTATCATCTTCGCATTTCATGCAAAGATTAGATCTAGATTGCTGATCTAATATGATTAGAGATGAGGTATGACTTTGATACCAATTGCTGGAAGTAGGTGGGCCTCGTTGATAGGTTTTCAAAACTTTTGACTCACTTGACTCAGGGATCAAGTACCCATAAGGCCATAAACCACATCCAGGATTGCCATAAACCACATCCAGGATGCAATCCCTCAATCTCGTCAACCATGTACAGCAATAAACTCTATCTAGAAGATAGAAAACCAGCAACAATTAAGCAACCAAAATTCTACAACATACAAGGAAGTAGATTATACCTTTGGAGCCTGGTACTGCTCTAATGGAGAAAAAGACTTGCTTGATGAAGAAACTCTTTCTTTATAAGCAACTTAAGATCTCCAACACCTTATCAAATCTCTTCTCTAAAGGAGATGGGTTGGATCTCCTAAAGAAAACAACTAGAAGCTCTTAAGAAAACTAAAAGAGAGCTAGAAGAGGAAGAGGAGAGAAACCGTGCAACACTTTCACATAAGGTAGCTTGGGCATCAATCACTAGGGCTGGACGTCCAAGGGGTTAACTCCCTATATAGCCCATGCAACCTCCTCTTTTACTAATTGAAATAGAAGTCTTACTTCCACAATAATTAGTAACCTACTATTACGACTATTAGAAGTCTTACTTCAAACAGAAATAATAACTTTCTAATTCATTCCTTTTCGAGTTTAATTAGGATTAGTAACTTTCTAATAACTTGGGCTAGCGTAAGGACCACTAGGGATTCCATAGAAAGCTGGCTCCAACTGGGACATATCTCATGTGCAATCCAGGCCCACAGTTAATTGCAAATAACATCAGTATATAAATACAATTGCACTCTAGTCTTAGGAATAAATTACAAAGAAGACCCTAAAACTTCCTAATTACCACAAGTAGGCCCCTCCATCCTTATCCATGGATCAATCGGTCCTGTCTACCATTCTTAGATCCATATCTTATTATCCTTGAGCCTCAGTTAATCACAATGATCATCAGTACCATCCAATTAACTCTTAATCGAGATGGGTGCGCAATTACTAATGATAAGTCCATCAATTGGCACAAGAGGATAATATAAATAGATTCCATCTTGAGCATTCAATGTTCCCACAATTCTACTACCACGTACCCAAGACACTGAGGTGTTGACTTACAGTTGGCTTCACTCATTGGTGACTCAAAGCAAATGAATAGACAGAAACTCGAGTTCATCAATGTCTTAGGATTGAGAGCCGATTGCTAGGGAATTATTAGAGCAGACCTTAAAATAAAGACAGTATTCCATAAAGTGCTTCTCATGGTCCTTCAATATATCCAATGTACTAGCACCATGATCCAGAATCTTACATTCTGATGATCGAGACAAATCACACTCTCTCATAGTGATCAAAGTGCTGCAACCTTATCAGATGAGATGCCCAGTCTCATCACTGGTTGTGAAGATATTTTAAATATAAGATTTGTGACACGTCTCCTATATGTGGATCTCATCCATACACATATATCACATCTAATATACTAATGGGACCCGGTTCATCTCATGAACCACCATGTCATATGTATTTGTTATGTGTATAAAGTAATAAAACATCATTCATCTCATGAAAGGAAGCATAATTTTATTGATAAATAAAGAAATTAATCAATTTATTACATCATCTGATGAATTGAGACCATACAAACTAACATGAGGAATCAGTTAACCATCTCCTTTTGCATTGGCCCATTATGTTCATCATTTGGTGTCCAACCCTTCAATATCTCGTGTATTGCCTTGCCTAAACCTTAATGGAGAAGTAGGATCGGTGCCAAGTGATCTTAATAGAGGAGTAGGATCGGTGCCTTCTAGGGAAGATGGAGAGATTTTTTATGGAAATGATGCCTCTTTTCAATTTGATATGGTTCTGGATAGAAACAAGTGACAGAATCTTTTGAAGGAAAGAGCTTTGTTATGTTTTATTGCTATAATTGAAGTTGCAATAGTTGACTGGGCCATCCGACCCATAGAGTTCCAAGATATATAGTTGCAACAGAACTGCATAGAGAGTGGAAAGTCGTGATTCTTGATCCAACAACCTCTGTGTATTAAAATCGGATGCCTGTGATAATGGTGGATCTGAACTGAAACTCGATGAGAGCTCCAATGGCAACCCATGCCCCCCAAATTAAGTATCACGGCAGTGAGATTGGCATGTTGTTCTTGCTTTAGTGGGATTGGAGATTCAACTAGAGATTAATAATCCTGGCAGTTTAGGAGGGTTTCAATATTGTTTCCTCCCATACAGAAGGCCTAGTGGCAGTGGAGATGAAATGCCATCTCTGCGGCCAGTGGGAAGGCAGAATGCCATCCTAAACGTGATCAAGCTATTATCCATTGCTACAAATGCTTCATTTAGACGCAAGAAACAGCAGGTGATCGCAAGCTATTGCAGAAGCAGAATATCATGTTATGGCCTACACAGTACGTGAAATTCTTTGATTGAGACATCTACTGGGAGAATTTGATTTTTCTATTCTCGATCCTGTCCCAGTGCATTGTGACAGTCAGGCTAGGCTGCTGTTCATATTGCCTCTAATCTAGTATTGTATGAATGTACCACACATATATGGGAATAATCCCATGAGCTCCATGAGCACCTGGCTATGGGGTCCACCTGAAGGCTCACATGGGAGGGTTGAAAGATCTTGTTGTGTCCTACGCATGTACAAAAAATGGACCCCACCTGATCATCCCTAACCCTTGATCAACAGCCCACAAATTCTCACCATAAAAATGGGTGCACAGTCAATCCAACTGTCCAGTCCATTCGGATGGGTGCAAACTCAAGGTCTGGTGACTATTGTGGGGTATCCTGTCTATTCAGATGGACCATCAGGCGGGCCCCACTATGAGATGCACATGGGTTTGCACAAATAAAAGGTATGCATGGGATCATTAATATGTGTCTATATTTATAAGTAATGGTCCTATGAGGACGGACCTTACCATCTTACAGCGTAAACCACTGAGTGGGTCCCAAGATCATGGGACGGGAGGAGATTGAAAGACTCAAGTGGGCCAACCTAGATATCTGATTCGCCGGGTTTATAATACCTTTAAGCCCCCAATCTATGGTCTACAAGTTTAACGGGTTTATATAAAACAACAAAAAACTGACCCTTAATCCAACATTCCAATCCATTCAGATCTGTGCAAAATCCATGGGATCAGTGACTATCGGGGGGGGGGGGGGGGGGGGGAGGGGGGGGGGGGGGAATGTGTGGTCCATTTGGATGGGCCATAAAGTGGGCCTGTAATGCCCTCAGCCTGATATCCCAAAATCTCGGAAGGGTCCCGAGGCTCTATGTTGGGGGGTGGGGGGGTTGGAATGTGTGGTCCATTTGGATGGGTCATAAAGTGGGCCTGTAATGCCCTCAGCCTGATATCCCAAAATCTCGCAAGGGTACCGAGGCTTTATGTTGCATTGGGATTCGAGTCAATCGACTCGTGTATATTCATTCCCCAAGCAAGAGTTCCCACAGGATTTCATGTGTGAGGTGTCTAATAAACCATCACAAATAGGGGTATATTTTCTTTTTCGTTGGAACCGTGTAACTCATTAATAATTGGTATCCAACATTCATCCATATCATATTTAAATAAAGGATAATAAGCATGAACAAGTTTAAGTTAAGAAGAAAGAAGTAGAAGTAGTTTAAGTTTTACTACACAACAGCAGATAAAGTTAAATAAACATTTGGCCATCCAGGCCAACAAACAACTCACACGCAACAGATGGATGTCTAGGAGGCATCGTTAGGGGTCCACTCAGCTAGCTGCTGAGGATTCTCTGTGACCTCAAACCTCCGCGGCATGGGGATCGGCATCGTCACCTATAATGCCAAGTGTAGCATCATTAGACATGGCAGTCAAGAAAGATGACAACTATAAATAACATGTACATATAAAATCGAATGAATATTAAGTAGGAAAAATCATAAGATGTCCAATAAAAGGAATCTAGGCATGATTATGCGTGAATTAACATGAGACAATAATGACTAACAATATACACTAGCAAAGTGGCACATCCACGTTAGCTATATTCTCTCAAATTGACTATTAAGCATGGCCTAAGTGAGAGCATGAACATACATGACATGATGGTACCACTAGGAGGCATAAGCCCCACAAAACTCCATCGTAGACCTGGAGCACCGGTAAGCTCCAATAGCATAACCTAGATTGCAGTTGGTCCATAATATAATACTAAATCCACACTCAACCGGGTCCGACTGCGATAGGATCGAAGTTGAGTGGTGCTGACACAAGGAGTGACGTGTACAAAATATAGAACATGGAACATGAGAATAAACATAAGCATGAACATGAACACAAGGAGAAGTCTTGACAAGACATATATGTGGACATAATGAATATAAAGAAATACATGAAACATAGTGCATAGTAAGAGACATGATAGAAAACATGGCAAATATGTGAGCATAAGGCGAGTCATGCAAATACCTGTAAACGTAGGACAAATGCATGCATAATAGATTATATTACGAGTAATGAATAGATTACAATCGTAGCCTTGGGTTTTGGAATGCCCGTTGACTTCACTATCCAACTCTGTGTAGTCCTGGGGCCTCCGATGTCTCCGGGCTACCTTAACCCTAACATTACTTGAGTTCATGGACATTGAATTGCCTTAGGCCAACACCTTTGCCTTAGTACGTATGATTGCACGTATGATTACCGAATTTCGGGCATCCTTGTAGGTGTATGTTAACTCAAATATCATCTACATAGGTCTAGGGATCCATTAGGCTTTGTTTAGAGTCCAAGGGTTGCATCACTAAGGTCCAAGAAAACCACCTAAAATCCTAGGCTTCCGCAATTGCTCCACGGTTAAATGTGGGGTCTCACGGTTACTCCACGGTCAGCTCGCGATTGACCGCAGGGTCTTCATAGATAGTCGTCGGTTAACCGCAGTTCAATTCCTGAAAGTGTTACGTTTTGGATAGGTGACTGCATGACTTACTTGAGTTCTTTGGTGACCTCATGGTTGGCTCACGGTTAACCGGGATGGAATTCATGGCTAGCCGCGGGCTAACTACTGTTCAAAATTTCGAAAAAGTCAAATTCTGGAAAGCTGACCGTGGGTTTTGTCCTGGCTCCGCAGTTGACCGCAAAAGGTTCCACGGTCGACCGTGAGCTTCACAAATGCAGAACCTTGAACCTGAAACTGAACGTTCCCCACTCCATTCAAGCTTCAGCAAAACCACTTTACCTGCATATTTGGAGCCTCCAAAACTCATTTAAACTAGCAATTCCTATACATTCAAAGATTCTCAATCCCATTCAACAAACTACTAGGAACCATACACTAAGCTTAAAAGGGGGAATCCAACATAAAAATCATGTTTGGAATCATCCATAAACACACATGCATGAATTTATGGATGTTTAACTTGCCTCCAACGAATCCAAGCTATTCCTAGTTCAAACAAGAACTCTGCAAAGCTCCTACAATGTAAATGTGCATGCAACCATTTGAGCTTCCTCTAGCTGATTCTAAGCAAGGAAAAAATGGATTTGGGAGGGGAAGCTTACCATTGGTGTTAATGGAGATGCAATGGAAGAAAAGAGAGCTTGAATAAGACAATGTTGAGGAAGAAGATGATGGTCTTGGAAATCTAGAAATCCAAATGCAATGCCACCTTAGCTTGATTGGAGCAACGAGATGAAGAGAAGAGAGGAAGAAAAGGTTCCAGCAGCAAGAGAAGAGAGAGAGTCAGTGAGGATCGATTAAGGTGAGGCTGGTTTTAGTGTAAATTTCTGGGAAATTACAGGCAAGTCCAAAATTTAAAGGGAAATTTCAAAATAGGGCTTTTGGGCTGGAAATGGGTCAAGATAGGTTCAAATGGATTGGGTCAAAACACGGAAATTGTTCATTACGAAATGCTCTACCCAATGCATCCAAATTCGCATCAAAACTGAAATTACACACGACACTTTCCATAAACCCAAAATTACAAAAGGTCCTCGAACTACCTAGTCAAGGTCAAAACCCAACTATTCTACCTAACCAACCACATAAACAAGCAAAACAACACATTTAGCATCTAATCATCATCAATTAGACTAATGACGTTTAAGAAGGGTTGAGGTCTTACAGGGCCCCTGTAAGATATCACGGAACCATTGCTGATTTAGTCTAGAATAAGTTTAGAGAATTGGGGAGTGGGAGAAATGAGTTGGTGAAAAAGATATGCAGGTAACAAATATTTAGTAAATAGAAGGTTTGAATTAGACATCAGAAATAGGATCAGCGCAGATTGGGCAAATTAGAGACAAGTTGATGGAAGTATTAAGTGATCATCAAGTGTAGTTTCGACTAAAGTGTCTTTTTTTTTTTTTTTTTAATTAAAGGACAGTGATGCTTGCTTTGTTTTATGGAATTGAATGTCGGGCAATAAATATATAAGTGCTGAAAAAAGAAGTGCCAATCTTAGGCACCTGGATTGGTGGAAGGATCTTTTCAAGCGTAGGCAGCTTCAAGCATGCACAAGTAATTATAGGGTTCTACCCAAACAGAAGTGAATGTTTTAATTTTATTGATGAATGATTTTCAGACTACATGTCATCTTCTTCATTAAATCCTTATTCCAACTCTATTCCAACTCTATTGGGGTCAACTATTTTTCAGAATACAAGTGAAGTCTTTAAAAGCTAAATAAGTCTCTTGTGAGTCCTAAAAAAGTAATTTCCTTATTATTGATGGATTTCCTTTGCTTAAAGTAAAACATTCATTGAATCGAAATGCTAATAAAATAGGAAACTAAATTAAAGGGAGATATTTAAGGAGATAATTATCCGAATTCCCAATACTCGTTGCTTGTTGCTACTGAACCCATTATTATAAATCTTTTACATGATGGTTACTAAATTGGGAAGATGGGGTCCTTGACTTTATTATCATTTATCAGGGGCGGCAGTTGCTTTTAAAGCATTCATAAGCTCGATCTCTCTCTCTCTCTCTCTCTCTCTCTCATGGATTTGCTTGAACTTAGCTGCTTGGTAGTATTAATATCAATGTTTTTTGTTGGATTACCATTAAAAATAAAGTTACTTTTGGTTGGATTGTGTCATATGCAGGTTTCATTAGACGGGAGAAGGTGAAAACAAGCTCTCTTCACTCCATTTCAATATACTGCAGGGATTATAATTTATTCGTTTGTTTCATATTGTATCTGGGTCTACCATTCAATTTAGTGGAGAAAGGGTCTCTAGAAAATGTATCCATTTTTTTATTGTACATCAACAAAATCTTGTTCTGAGCTTTAGCTCATAGCTCATGAAAAATGTATTCTTGGTTCACTGGACTGTACTATGAAAGGGGATTTCTGTATGTATATACATTTGCATGCTGTGCTCTAGAGAAGTATTTGTGAAGAACGCCTACACATTAGTTACAAAATAATTGAAGGTGTTTTCCTTGACCATCCTTTTGTCATTGGGAATGGGTCATATCCAATAAGCATCAAATTAGTACAGGCACTCTTCTCTGATGGAAGGAGAAGATTCTTCCAAATTTTTTATTTTACTTTTCTTTTGAGGCATACTTTAGATTGTTTACATTTCTATCAAAGCCTTATTTGTCTATTGGTGAAAGTGGCAACACAACATTAGGGGTGGCAATTGCTGACCTGATCCATGAAATCTAAACCAGGATTTGGGTTGAACAATATTTTTTTTTTTTTTTCATTTTCATTTAAGTTTTATCTCCGATTAATTAGTGGGTTGTATTTTAGGTCAGTTCACTCTTTCTTTTCAACCTAGTGAAGATGTGGAAGACATCCTTGGCCCGATTTGGATAGGCAAAAAATAGAGCAAAGTGAAGTTAAATAGGCCCAAATGGTTTAAAATTTTAACTCTATCCTGTTTGGATGAGTTTGGCGTGAAAGATATAGTAATGTTGTTGGCAACAGGCACTCCATTTCACTTCAATTCAAAATACTTTCATTTTTTTGTGTAAAAGTGGATTCTGCTCCAAACCTTGATTTCACAATAAGCATCCACTTCATTTTACTCTTCTTATTTATCCAAACAGGCCCAGGATCTATAATCCCACCCAAAATAAGGAGGATAAAAATAATTGGACTTTCCTTAGAGTGGGCGGCTCACAAGTCAGTTTATAGGGTTTTAATAAAGAATTTGAACAATAATAGCAATTTATCATATGTATTTGAATAATGATAGCATTTCCTCAGTAAATTGAAATGACCCGAAGAAGCTTCCTCTTCCCCAATGGATCATGTTATTTAGATGGAAATGCATTAGGAAAGCTATTCTGGTAAGAACTCTCAAATCCAATTTTGAAGAGTATTATTTATGAGAGCATATGGAATCATCAGTGGAACATGTATTATGCTTTTATTATCATGCTAGAGCGGTTTGGTTTGAGATTATGCAACGGTAGAAGGAATTTTTTGAGGATAGGTCAACCAACTCCAACTCTTAAAGATCAGTCTAAAGCAGAAGTCCTAGCCAATTTGGTGTGCCATTTGGTAAGTCGGAAATAATTTTATTTCTAACGGTGTGCCTACAAATCCCATCAAAGTTATAATTAATGCTAAATTTATGACAGAGTGATTTGTTAGGGTTAAAGAGAATTATGGCAAGCGGACCCGGAATATGGATCCATGTTTTAGCCTAGGAAGAAAAATAAAATTAGGATTTGGTTTCCTCTTGAGTGGCCTTCACTACTTCAGGGCCACGGATGGGAAAGCCTCTTTTGGTTTAATCTAGTTGAATGGAGCTATTTACGGTGCAAGTGTTTCGTCAAGGATCGTTATGCTTGAAGGGCTGTTTTTGGGGCTTTACTAATGGAGTTGAGTGAAGTAAGGATTATTTTGAACAAAGAATAAAATATAAGTGGATTATGATGGATTTTTTTTAATTGTTTGTGAAATTGTGATGAAATCTTTTTGTTCTTTTGTATTGAAAAGTTGGTTTTTTTTTTTTTTTTTTTTTTTTTTTTTTGAGGAGAAATGGAGTTGCTTTTTACTTTTTTTTTTTTTCTTAATATGGCGGAAAATTTGAATTAAAGTATTTTTTATGTGACTTTATTTTTTTTATTTATAGAAATGAGGGTTTTATTTTACTTGACTTTATTAGTAGAAATTAAGGCAATTAAAAAAGGCGAGGAAGCTGGGTTCACCAAAGCTCAAATCTTCTCAGATGCGATGGATGTAATGCATGCCATTGACGGAAAGAAATGGTCTATCAATTCATTCATTTTCGACATTGGTGTCATTCTAACTTTCTTTATCTTATTGAGTTCAACTATATCCCTTCAGCCCTCTGTTTACATGAGGGGAGTAAAGCAGGAGCAACGGTCCATCTTAAATAAAGTTAACGTGGAGTGGATTAAAATAAATGAGTTGATAAGTTATTTATATGACTTTGGATGATTGGTGGAAATTAAATAAAAGCCTTTTCTATGAAAATGATAGAGTAAAAGGCACTTTATCATATACTGTGCCAGCAACTCTGGGGAGGGAAGAAGAGTAAAAGAGGAATTCACATCAGTAGACATATTTACTTCTCCTGTCCTTTCAAGGCCATCCAAAAACGAAAGAAGTATAGTTTTCTACTATTGGGGCCAATTCCAATCCTCCTTATTCATGCATGGCTACCTAGGGGTCGAGCCCTGGATACGCCACCTTTTCCTACTTGTGTGGGCCTTCTTTCCACTTGAGCGGGCTGTCTTTCCATATGTGTGCAGGCTCTCTTTTGGGTCTCAGCCCCCTTCGTTGGGTTACCAAAAAAAAGAAAAAAAGAAAACTGGAAACAAATAAGACGGAGGAATGAAGAGGTCCACTTGGTAGCTAAATTTTGTTATTCTCTAAAGTCCAATTGTGTTTGGGTTTGGGCGGTCCTGGCCTTTTATTTATGATATGGGTATCTTGAGGTCTTTGAGCACAATAATATTCTTCTGGGTGGCACCTGCTAAACCCGCAGAAGCGTACACCAGGCAAATCTGATGTAGGTTTCGAACACAAAACGTGATAAGCAAATCCACACCTCATGCTACTTCACCAACTCCCGGGGGTAGGTGTGGTCCTAGCCTAGCTGATAAAGTGGTTTTGGGTGGGCTAAGAGACCTTCGTTGTTTTCTTTTGTGGTGGTTCTTTAATGAACTTTCATTTCGCCAAAAAATAAAATAGAAAATAGAAAGAAAAAAAAAAAGACCTGTTACCAAAAAAGTAAGAACATGCGAACCTGCCTAGTTTAACTCATTGCATTAAGCTGCCAACCCAACCTGATAATTAAGGGTTTGGATCGAACAATCGCGAAAGTACACTGTTGGGAATTTGTTTTCTTGGCAAATAAAAGAAAAAAGAGGATATAATTAGGTGTTTATTGGAAATTGTCTTAGGAAATAAATAAAACCTCAAATAATTATAAAATAAACGATAGTCATAAATTAAGTTTAAAGGCCCATCCAAAGTTACTTTTGTATATTCTCCTGAATATTTGTTTTGTTTTGCTCCAAATTCTTTCTTAATTATCTTGCAACATTTTCACCTTGATATATATTTTTAAAAATAATGCATATTATCAAAATATTATTCTAGGTAAAATATTGCTATATCATTTAAAACGAAAATATTGTTCTACGAAAGTAGAAAACTAATACACAAACCCGTCCTTAGATAATTATATACATAATCAGAGCATTTGCAAGAAATGCTAGAGGAGGAATAATGGGAGTCTGATGAAGGGAAGACATTATTGGAAGTAGGAGGGCCTCGTGAATAGATTTTTAAAACTTTTGACCCACTTGAAGCCGGGATCAAGAATCCATAAGGCCAGAAACTCAATCTAAGATCCAATACCTCTTTCTCCAATACCTTTTTCTCATGAATCAAGATCAGAAGATACATTATCTAGAAGACAACAGCAACATGTAACCAAAATAATCTACTAGAATAGACTAAGGCCTTGTTTGGCAAATCTTATCTATATGATATAGATCTGTGTAGAATAGAGGTTTTACTTTTAGATGGTTTGTTAAGACCAATTCACAGTTTCAAAAAGACATTTTAAAATCTTATGGTCCGAAGTTTTTCTTAACTTTCTAAAGCTATGCAAGGAAATAGGCGTTGGAAGTTGATACTATAAATGTTATTGAGCTTGTGAAGAGGATCAACGGTCCCAATTTTGATATTGGGCCCACGAGTTCCAAAATATCAAATATAAGTGTCCACTTTTATTCACAAATAACTTGAGGTCCTCAAATGATCAACGATTGAAATTTGATACATTGGCAATGTTTTGGATTCCAAAGAGATTATATGGTTTAGATTGATATTAAGAGAGACACAACTGAAGATAATTAGAGAAAACCAAACTGGGTTTTCTAACGTGAAAACCCAATATGCTTACTTTCATCAATGGTCCAAAGATTTTCTCCAATTTCTCAAGATCCGCATGGAATTAGGAACTGAAATTTGGTAGTATAGCCATTATTGAGCTTGTGAAGAGAACCAATGGTTCAGATTTTGATCTTGGGGCCCAAAATTTTCAGTAAATAGGATCTAAGGGTCCACTTTTTCTACACATATCTTGGGATTGGTGAATGATCAACGGCTCAAATTTATGCCCATAGCCGTTCTTGGGCTTTTGAAGACACCCAACAGTTTGGATTTTGATTTTGTTCCCCAAAATTTAAAAGCAAAAGGAAAAGGCGGTGAGGCATAGTTTAGCACTGTAGCATATGTGTCTGTCTGCTTTATTCATATTTCTCAGTCCCAAAAAGCTGTGTTTTAGGGCCCTTTCCATATAGACATATATTGTCTACTATCTGCTTCATATAAACATTTTGATTCCACCATCCAAACAATCTTATTTCTCAAAACCTCCATTTCAAACCTCTTTAAGACAAATAGAGGCAAGATTAAGACTTGTCAAACGCTCCCTAAGTAGATCTAACCTTGGGAGCTCGGTTGTGCTCTAATCGAGAAGTTGATCACTTGGCATATTAAGAAATTCTTTCACAAGAATAAGAAAGATCTTCAATACCTCATAGTCTTCCGCGTTATGACCCTTTATCAGATTACTTTCCAAGGAGAATGGTGGAATATCCAAAAGAAGAAAACTCTAGAAGCAAACCAGAGGAGAAAAGAGGAAGAGGAGAGAGGGGCTTGGGCGTGTGCACTTAATCTGGACGCCCCCCCCCCCCCCCCCCCCCCCCCACCCCCCCCTCTATTTATATTGCTATGGAAACCTCCTTTTCTATGATAATTAGAAGTCTCGTTTCTGTTATACGCATGTATCTTTCTCCTCCTTCCTTCAAGAGTTCAAATAGGATTAGAAAACAATCTCTTATTAGGGCTAGCATGGGAACCACTAGGGATTCCTTAGAAGCTGGCTCCAACTGGGATAGCCGGACTCCACATCTCATGTGCAATCCGGACTTACAATTAATTACAATTAACTCCACTAAATAAATGCAATTATACTCCAGTCTTAGGAATAAATTATAAGAAGACCATAATCTTTCCTATTACTACAAGTAGGCCCCTCCATCAATTATATCCATGGATCAGGTGGATTAAAACCGTCCAACAAAAATTAGATGCATATCTTATTATCCTTATGACCCAATTAATCACAATGGTTATCAATACCATCAAATTAACTCTCAATTGAGATGGGTGCACACTTACCAATGATAAATCCATTGATTAGTAGAAAGGGGATATATCAATTAGAGGATAGATTCCATCTTGACAATTATATGTTCCCGTAGTCCCAAAACCATGTACCCAAGTTGACCTACAATTGGCCTTACTCATTGGTGACTCAAAGTAAATGTATAATAGAAACTTGAGTTCATTAATCTCTAAGGATTAAGAGCCTATTGCTAGGGACTTATGAGAGCAGTCTTTAAATCAAAGACAGATTTGCATAAGGTGCAACTCATGGTCCTTCAGTATATATGATGTACTAGCACAATGATCCAGAATCTTATACTCTGATAATTGAGACAAATCACACTATTTCATAGTAATCATAATGTTGCAACTGTCGCGACCCCGGACTGGATTCACGACCTAATCCGGGTTCGGGACTATAAATTTATTTAAATCAAAACGTATACGAGTCGATAAAGATGTACTACTCGTATACGCAATTTCCCACCGGTGTCCGCGATGAGGATATCACAACAACATGAATATTTCTTTTAAGTGCGGAAGCGTGTATGAAATCTAATTCATACATTCATGTCCAAAATACCTAGACTGATAACACATTTATAACCAGTACAAAAATGAGCAATGATCATTAGCTATTCTCAAAAGTAAGTTAAAGTTTACATCAAGATCATTTAATTATATTTCCAAAAAATAGAGGCCAACAAAGGCCAATAAAATCAAAGTATCAAATATCCAAAAGAATGGTTAGACCCAATCCAAAATGTTACGCAACTCGGCAACCGAATGTCTAAACGACATCATCGGCATGCCACTCAACTAGACATTGTGGTTCTTTGACCACCCCCTCGTACTCCTCCTCGGGGAAACCAACAACGGGACCTGAGTACCAAAGCAATGGGTCAAACACAACGGTTTGGCAGGTGGGTGAAAAAATAAAACGATGGTAGAAATTACCTTCGAAAACATTTAAACCTGTTTAAACAATATTTCTCATAAAACAGAAGAATCATTTATTCAAAACATATATGCAATCTAAAACAAGTAAGGTATCCAAGGAAATCGGGAAACAAACAAAATAGCAACCACACGAAGCTACGTCCTCTATCATCGAAGTGACATGAGCATATCAGGATGTTGACCTCAGTCACCGAAGTGAGGAGATACAACATAAGTAACATATACATATACATAATAATACGGGACATGACCACTGTAGCGAACCGAGCATCGGAAACCGCAATAGAAATATGCGGCATCGAGACAAGACCACGGTAATAACCGGGTAGCGGGATCCAAACTGCAGCTGGCGGGACGGGAGGGGGATCTCCAAGTCGGTGGATCAGACCGACAAGGTAATCCAAGCTTAGTGGTGTCGACTCGTAGGTCAAATGACATAAAACAATGCATGTACAAAATTCATATGATGCAGTTATATAGACGGGCAAGACGGGGTGCTCGAAGGCACAAATATCATTTCAAACGGGAAGTGCATATCGGGACTAGCAAAATGTTACAGTTGCAAATTCAGTATTTTCGGGATTGATAAATTATAAATCATGAATATGGGGACAAATATCGGGATTCGAAATTTGATCAAGGTGAATAAGGGTCTCGTATGTTAATTTCAATATAAATTGGTAATCCTTGAGTTTGGAGACATTCCGGGCTATTTATACACCTTAGAGATTTTCAAAACTTCAAATGAAAGTTTGTGATTTGGTTTCTCTTTTCAAATGGGTGTTAAACAATGCTCATAAGTCTTCCCCTCACAATTGGGTTCCCAACAATCCTCTCTCAATCATTTAAACATTTCATTCTCACTCCAAAATAACCCCAGGATGAACAGTGTCCATCGCTCGAGCGGACAAGACATTTACTCGAGCGACGGGCTCTCTGGAATGGTTTTCTAAGAGGTTCGCTCGAGCGAATGATGGGTTCGCTCGAGCGAACATGTTGGCTCAAGCGAGCAAATAGTTCGCTCGAACTAACAAAGTTCTGTGAAGCTCTAATATGATTCTGGAAATGTTCGCTCGAACAAATAATGGGTTCGCTCGAGCGAACCGTCTACTGGAATGGCTCGGAGTCATTTTTGGACAGGTCGCTTGAGCGACTTGTGAAGTTCGCTCGAGCGACCTGTCAAGTTCGCTCAAGCGAGCTGTCCAGAAACTGATTCCAGGACAGTTCTGCTCGCTTCCATTTCTACTTCTTACAAACTCCTTTAGCCACATTTCTACTCCATAAAAGGAGGCTCCAAACTCCCTTCAAACATTATTCAAACTCCATAACAACACTCCCATAATAATCAAATCAAACATCTTCTTCTTCTCAATCGCATTCAACCACTGTCGCGACCCCGGACCGGGTCCCTCAGACAAGGCGGGCCTGATCCGGGATCGGGACTGCTAATGAGATTAATGATATGATGTATGATTGTTCCAATTTATTGAAACCAAACCAACAAAACGTATACGAGTCCATCAAGAAGGATGCCACTCGTACACGCGATTTCCCACAGGTGTCCGCGGTGAGGATAACACATCGACATGAATATTTCTTTTATGTGCGGAAGCGTGTAGCAAATCTATATTTCATACATTCATGTCCAAGTTATAAGATTCAAAGCATGTTTCATACTAGTATCAAAATGAGCAATGATCATTAAAGCTATAACCCCAAAATAAAGTTAAGGTTTACAACAAGGTAGTTTAATTACATTGTTCCCAAAAATAGAGGCCAACAAAGGCCAATGAATACAGTATCAAGTTTCCCAAAAGAATGGTTAGTTACAACCCAAAAGGTGCTACGCAACTCAAGCACCCGAATGTCTAGATGACATCATCGGCGTGCCACTCAACTAGTCGTTGCGGTTCGCCAACCGCAACCTCGAGCTCCTCCTCGGGGAGACCAACAACGGGACCTGAGTACCAAAGTCAAGTGTCAAACACGACGGTTTGGCAAACGAATGAAGAGACATAGCAATAAAGAAAATACCTTGAAAATCATTTAAACCTGTCAAAGCATTAGTTTCATAAAACAAGATAAACATTTATCCAAATACATATGCAAGATAAAATATGTAAGGTAACCAAGGAAACGGGAAAACAGACAAGATGGCAACCACACATAGCTAAATCCTCTATCACCGAAGTGACAAGAGTATATCGGGATGTTGTCTCAGTCACCGAAGTGAGGAGATGCAATATAAGTAACATATACATATATAATACAATACGGGACGGGACCACGGTAGCGAACCGGGTATCGGGACAAGACCACGGTAATAACCGGGTAGCGGGATCCAAGACTGCAGCTGGCGGGACGGGAAGGGGTCTCCAAGTCGGTCGATCAAACCGGCAAGGAAAGCCAAGCTTAGTGGTGCCGACTCATAGGTCAAATCATGTAAAACAAGTCATGTACAAATCATGTTTAATGCACTTTAATAAACGGGCGGGACGGGGTGCTTAAAAACACTAATTCATTTCAAACTGGAAGTGCATGTCGGGGCTAGCAAAAGCTCTAGTTTCAAATCCAATGTTTTCGGGAGTGATAAATCACATTTCTTGAAATTCGGGACAAGTATCGGGATTCGATATAAATCAAGTGAATAAGGACCCCGTATGTCTATTGTGATGATCACTTGGTACTCCTTGAGTTTAGAGACATTCCGGGCTCTTTATGCACCTTAGGGATTCAAACCCTAATCGTATTTTAATTAAACAAAACCTAAGAGGGATGGGATCCTAAGCACAATGTTAATCTAGTAGTACCTTACGACCTACTCATTCGTCGAAGGGAAAACGGATTCGCGATACCCAAACAGCCCAATTTCGCGTTTAGATAAAAGAAAGGATATCCCGTCGTTCCGTTCCGTTCAAGATTGAACTAGGTTAAGCACCGATACGACCGGATTAACCGTGAGGAGATGACGGTTCAACCATCCTCAAAAGAAGTCCAATGGGCCCACAAAAGGGTCCCTAAGTTCCATCTAAAGTCCATTTAATCATAGGGAAAAAGACAGTTTTCTGCAGGGTTCCAGTTGGGCCGGTCGACCTGGCCCATGGCCGGTCGACCGCGTACACAGGGGCTCGGTCGACCGGCCATGGGCCAGGTCGACCGGGAGTTGTAACTTAAAATTGTGCACAGTGTTTTGGTCAGGCTCCAGAGAGCCTGACCTCTGTGTCGCCGGTCGACCGCGCCCTAGGCCGGTTGACCGCGTGCACTGTAGAACTGAGACTCTCGCAGTTCAGCAGGCTGCTCTGCAGGGGGGTCTGTCCCAGTGTCGCCGGTCGACCGTGCCATTGGCCGGTCGACCGCGTACACTGCGTAACAGAACCCAGGTTCTGTTACAGCAGTGCAGGGGTTCATTCCCTTTTTCCAAACTTTTCTACATTGTTTCCAAACCTGATTAGCAATATCATATGTGACTAAAACAAGCTTTCAAGCATGAATATGATCATTTATTTCCAACCTAAACAAGTCATTAATGCATCAAAACCTTAGGTAAAACCATAAGTGCATTTCCACCAAAACTCTTTCAAAAGTAAAAATGTCAAAACATTCACTTGCCTCAAGTCCCAAATCACTGAAAAATAGCTCCTAGCACTCTTGCAAGTCAAGGAAACAAGCTCTACCAAAAACCTCTAAAACAAACCCTAAAATGGGTCAAAACAATGAAGAAGAAGAGAGAGCTTCCAATATAGAAAATGTAGCTTCTCTAAGGCTAGAAGAATGCTAATCTAGGAGATTAGGAAGAGAGCTTACCAAATGGTGTTCCAAAGAAGCAATGCAAGCTAGAAGAGAGTCTTGGAGTGGTGGGATTTCCTTCAAAATGGTGTCTATGGAGAGCCCTTGCAATGGAGAAGAAGATTATGGAATCTCTTGAGATGATGGTGCAAGCTTGGGAGGTGCTTGATGATGGAGAAGCAAGAAGAAGAAGAGAAGGTGCAAATAAACCCTAGGTTCAGTTAGAGTTGCTGGAAAAAGAGGAAATGAAGGAGGAGGGTTCTCTTTTATAAGCCATACAAGTGGGCTCCACCATCAAGAACTTAGAAAGGCTGAAATAGTGGTTTTCGGGGCTCCGGATGAAATCGACGAAGAAGGAAGAAATGATCGTCGAAAAATCTAGTTTCTAAAAAGTTTATGTTTCGCGGATTTCGGGATTAACATTAATTTGGTACAGATTTAGAGTAAAAGTACTGTTTTGCCCTTGGAGCTGGAAAAGTCATGTTTCGGGGTTTCGAACGGGAACGGGATCAACATGAAAGTTGAAGGCAATAATAAAACAAGTAAATCGGGATGAAATACAAATCACGAAAACCAATATAAAATCTCAAGCACACAAAAAGCCATAAACAAGGGAACCCCCAAAGGGCCCCACTAATACCAAAGCACTCAAAATCCCCAAAGCTATTCCAAATGCTATTCTAGACCACTAAACCAAAACCACAAGACAAATCAAGACTAAAACGCAACTAACTAAGCACTAATCGGGATCACTCGGGTCGGGGTCTTACAACCACAAAAGGAGGAGAGAAAACCACAATCACAAGGGTTCATTTCTACTTCTTACAAACTCCTTTAGCGACATTTCTACTCCATAAAAGGTGGCTCCAAACTCCTTTCAAACATCATTCAAACTCCATAACAACACTCCCATAATAATCAAATCAAACATCTTCTTCTTCTGAATCGCATTCAACCACAAAAGGAGGAGAAAAAATCACAATCACAAGGGTTCATTTATACCCAAAGTAAACAATAAATGAGAGGTCATAAAGACAATGTTTCAAGAGTTAATGAACCAACTAACTCATTCATGTGTATTTATTTCAAAGTATGTAAATCAAGAATAACATTAATAAAGATAGTGAAAATCAACACATTTCTCATAAAATTATTTAATACACAAAATATCAATTCATCCACTTGCCTCAAGGTCTCTAATCAAACAAATCAAGCTATAAAACACTCCCTCCAAGCCAAGGTCCAAAGCTACACAAAACCCCCAAAACAAACCCTAAAATGGGTCAAAAACAAGGATAAAAATGAAACAGGCTTCAATAATGGAAAATGTGCTTCTCAAAGGCTTTAAGAACACATATCTAAGAGATGGGGAGGGTTGCTTAGTTGAATGATCTTCAAATGGGCAATACTAGTTCAATGAGGATCTTGGAAATGGAGGTTTCCTCTAAAAAATGGTATCAATGAAGAACTCTCAAGATGGTGAAGAAGATGATGACATCCATTCATCAAGTGATGCAAGGTTGGTAGAGATTGAGGGAAGGAGAGCAAGAGGAAGCAGGGAAAAGGGAAAAGCCCTAGCTCTTGGGGGTTTTGTAAGACCCCGACCTGAGTGACCTCGATTAGTGTTGATTAAGTTGCGTGTTAGTCTTGATTTGGTTTAGTGGATTTTGGGTTTAGTTGGTTTAGAATAGTTTTGTCATAGCTATGGGGAATTTTGAGTCCCTTTGGAATTAGTGGGGCCCTTTGAGGGTTCCTTTTTATGACTTGCTTGTACTTGGGGGTTTACTCGAGACTCTTTTGATTTGGTGTTTTATCCCGATTTACTTATTCTGCTAATCCCTTCAACTTTCATGTGGATCCCGTTCCCGTCCCGAATCTCGAAACTCGATTTTTCTAGCTTCGTGGGCAAAACAGTCTTTTTACACTAAATCTGTACCCAAAACTAGATATTCCCGAAACCCGCGAAACATATACTTTTTGGAAATTAGAAATTTCGACGATCATTTCTTCCTTCTTCGTCGACTTCATCCGAGATCCTGAAAACCACTATTTCAGCCTTTCAAAATTCCAAAGTGGTGGAGCCCACTTGCAAATGCTATATATAGAACTCAACTTTTCTCCTTTCTCTTTTCCAGCAACTTCTTGTCTAGGATTTCTTCTTCCTCATTATTCTTCTTTCTCTTGCTCTCTTCATCTCAATCCCTCACCAAACTTGCACCCACATCATAATGGAGATCACCATCTTCTTCCTCTCCTTCAAGGCTCTCTATTGATATCATTGTTGAAGGAAACCTCCCACTCCAAGACTCGTTTTGAGCTAAGACTTGCCATTAAAGGATCTTCCAAGTAAGCTCTCTCACTAATCTCTTGGATTTGTGTCCTTATGATCTTAGAGGAGCTCCATTTCCATTATTGGAAGCTCTCTCTTCCTATTTCCTTGTTTAACCCATTCTAGGGTTTGTTTTGGGGTTTTGTAGAAATTGTGGATTTTGTGCTTGAGAGGGTGTTAGAGGACCTTTGCTTAGCTTTGGACTTGAGGCAAGTGGATGAATGGATAAGTTTTGAACATTTACATGTTTCATGGAAATCTCTTGTTTTTGCACTAATTATTCTTAATGATTTTTTCATGTGTTTTCATAGTCTTCCTTGCCTTGATTTCTATTACTTTTGAAATGCATAATTATGAGTTGATTTTTCCATTATGCACCTTGATAAATGTATCTTTATGTTATTAAAGTGTAGATGAATCTTATGGGTGTTGGTCTCTTTTTCTTTGGGGATCAAATATGAATGAATGGAGGAGTTTGATTTGGATGTATTGGGGAGTAGAGAATAAGGTTGAGGTATTTGAAAGAAAATTTATGATTGTTATGGGGAGGCAAGGAGGCCTTTGTTGCAGGAAAAATGTTTAGTGGGAAGAAGAGAAGAAGGCCAGGATGGCCATTTTTGGGCAGCAGAAATGACTGCCCGCTCGAGCGGACATCAGGCCACTCGAGCGCGCAGTCATTCTGAATGCAGTTCGGGCAGCAGATTGCCTACCCGCTCGAGCTCATGATTGGCCGCTCGAGCGCACGATTGGCCGCCCATTTTCCTGCGCTGCCCAGGTCCGCTCGAGCGTACCTTGGTTCGCTAGAGCGCACCCCCCTCCCGAGTATGGACAACTTTTGGGGCTCGGGAAAGGTTTTTAAGGGAATCCCTTGGTATTTAGGAGGTTTATGAGGCAATATACGAAGCCTATTGGAGAAAGAAACCAAACCACAAGCTTTCATTCGAAGTCTTTTGAAAATCTTAAGGTGTATAAAGAGCCCGGAATGTCTCCAAACTCAAGGAGTACCAAGTGATCATTACAATCGACATACGGGGTCCTTATTCACTTGATTTATATCGAATTTCCGATACTTGTCCCGAATTTCAAGAAATGTGATTTATCATTCTCGAAAACTTTGAATTTGCAACTAGAGCTTTTGCTAGCCCCGATATGCACTTCCCGTTTGAAAATGGAATTAGTGCTTTTGAGCACCCCGTCCCGCCCATTCATTTAAGTGCATTACATATGATTTGTACATGTCTTGTTTTACATGATTTGACCTATGGGTCGGCACCACTAAGCTTGGCTTTCCTTGCCGGTTTGATCCACCGACTTGGAGACCCTTTCCCGTCCCGCCAGCTGCAGTTTGGATCCCGCTACCCGGTTATTACCGTGGTCTTGTCCCTATACCCGGTTCGCTACCGTGGTCCCGTCCCGTATTATATTATGTATATGTATATGTTACTTATGTTGCATCTCCTCACTTCGGTGACTGAGATCAACATCCCGATATGCTCATGTCACTTCGGTGATTGAGGACTTAGCTTTGTGTGGTTGCCATCTTGTTGTTTCCCGTTTCCTTGGATACCTTACATGTTTTATAAGCACATGTATTTGCATGAATGATTCTCTCGTTTTACGAAACTATTGCTTTGATAGGTTTAAATGTTTTCCAAGGTAATTTCTTTATTGTTTTGTCTTTTCACCCGTTTGCCAAATCGTCGTGTTTGACCCTTTGCTTTGGTACTCAGGTCCCGTTATTGGTCTCCCCGAGGAGGAGCACGAGGAGGCGGTCGGAGAACCGCAACGTCTAGTTGAGTGGCACGCCGATGATGTTGTCTAGACATTCAGTTGCCGAGTGACGAAACATTTTGGGAATAGAAACTAACTATTCTTTTGAGGAACTTGTTATTTGATTTATATTGGCCTTTGTTGGCCTCTATTTTTGGGGACAATGTAATTAAACTATATTGTTGTAAACCTTAACTTTTTTGGGGGGTTATAGCTTTATGATCATTGCTCATTTTGATACTAGTATTAAACATGTGTTAATTTTGTTATCTTGAATATGAATGTATGAAATAGATTTGCTACACGCTTCCGCACATAAAAGAAATATTCATGTCGATGTGATATCCTCACCGCGGACACCTGTGGGAAATCGCGTGTATGAGTGGTACTCTTTGGTAGACTCGTATACGTTTTGGGTTTTAAATTAATTCATACACATAATATTAGTCCCGATCCCGGATTAGGCCCGATGACCCAGTCCCAGGTCGCGACACTGTGCCCTCAACTCTTGTTCCTTCATATCAATTATCTGAATAGGCTTCTCAACATAAGTAACATCCTCTTTGATTTCTAAAGGTTCATGCCGAAGTACATGTGAAGGATCGGGGACGTACTTCTTCAACATAGACACATGGTAAGGCTAATCTATAAGCCACTTCACCAATCTTGCTCACAATGTCATATGGTCCAATGTATCTCCATGATAACTTGCCTTTCTACCCAAATCTCAATGTTCCCCTAATCAGTAACACTATTAAGAAAACCTTATCTCCTTCTTTGAACTGTAGATCCCTTCCGTGAGAATCTGCATAACTCTTCTATCTACTCCGGGCTACTTTCAGACGTTCTTGAATCTGCTTGACCATGTCACTGGTTTCACTAACCATAGTCGGTCCATGGAAATTACGGGTACCAACTTATTCCCAACAAACAAGTGTCCTACACCTTCTGCCATATAATGCCTCAAAAGGCGCCATCTCAATGCTCGAGTGGTAGCTATTGTTGTAAGCGAACTCACACAATGGTAGAGTTTCATCCCATTGAATCTTGAAGTCTAACACACAAGCACGAAGCATATCCTCAAGAATCTAAATTGTTCTCTCTGATTGGCCATCTGTCTGCGGGTGGTAAGTTGTACTAAACTGTAGCCTCGTACCCATAGACTCTTGCAATGTCTTCCAGAATCTCGAGACAAATCTACTGTCTCTGTCAGAGGTGATGGAAACTGGCTGACCATGTCCGCTGACAACCTCACTGACAAACAATTCTGCCAAAGATAGCATGTGCATCTTCTTTCCTGTCTTCATCGAGATGAAATGAGCTAACTTGGTGAGACGGTCCACAATTACCCAGATAGCATCATTGCCTTTACTGGTCCTCGGTAATCCCAAAATAAAATCCATGGTGATATGTTCTCATTTCCATTCCGGAATCTCTAACGGCTGCAACAGTCCTTGGGGGCTTCTGATGCTCTGCCTTTATCAACTGACGTGTCATACACCGGGAGACAAACGTTGCAATCTCTCTCTTCATATTGTTCCACCAAAATCTGCCCTTCAAGTTCGGATACATTTTCGTGCTGCCTGGATACATGGAATACCTTGTACTGTGAGCTTCTGTCATGATATCATTCCTCAATTCTTCGATGTTTGGTACACACAAACGGTCACGGTAGTACAAAACTCCATCAATAGTGCAAAAATCAGGACAATCTGCTATATGTTCTGAAATCTTGGCCAACTCTGGATCTTACAATCGACTATCTTTGATCTTTTGAATGAAGGAAGGCTCTGACACTGACATGTTTGCTAATACTACACCCTTCTTCAGTGGCTGTAGATCTATTCTCAACTCTTCATATTGTTCAAAAATACAAGTGCCACTGAGATTTGCCAAGCCCATTGACTTTCTGCTTAAAGCGTCCGCAACCGCGTTTGCTTTCCCCGGGTGATATTTGATTGCAAAATCATAATCTTTGATATATTTCATCCATCTTCTCTGCCTCATATTCAGTTCTTTCTGAGAAAATAAGTACTGTAAGCTGCGGTGGTTTGAATGAACCTCAAATTTCTCTCCATAGAGGTAATGTCTCCATATCTTCAATGCAAACACGACCGCTGCTAACTCAAGATCATGTGTTGCATAGTTCTTCTCATGGTCTTTCAACTGCCGGGATCCATAGGCTATCACTTTTCCATCCTGCATCAATACACATCCAAGTCTAACATTCGAAGCATCGGTAAAAATAGTAAAACCGCCGCTTCTGGATGGCAAAGTAAAGATTGGTGCTGTAGTCAATCTCTTCTTAAGCTCTTGAAAACTATCTTCACACTTATCTGACTACACATAAGGTACATTTTTTCTTGTCAACTTCATCAAAGGTTACACAATCGATGAAAATCCTTGTACAAATCTCCGGTAGTAGCCTACCAATCCTAGAAAACTTCTGATCTCTGACACATTCTTCGGTCTTTCCCACTGTACTATTGCCTCAATCTTGGATGGATCTACTGACAATCCTTCGTTAGAGATGATGTGCCCCAAAAATGTTACTTGCTCTAACTAGAATTCACACTTATTGAGTTTTGCATACAGCTGATTCTCTCTCAGAAGCTGCAATGCTACGCTCAAGTGTTCTTCATGCTCTTCATTGGTCTTGGAATACACCAAAATGTCATCAATGAATACCACTACAAACTGATCCAAGTATTGTGCAAATATTTTGTTCATCAATGCTATGAACACTGCTGATGCATTTGTCAATCCAAATGGCATCACTAGAAACTTACAGTGTCCATACCTTGTCCGGAAAGCTGTCTTCAGTACATCTGATTCTCTGACTCGCAACTGATGGTAACCGGATCTTAAATCAATCTTCGAAAAGTAAGAAGCACCTTGTAACTGATCAAACATTTCATCTATCCTTGGCAATGGATACTTGTTCTTGATGGTTACTTGGTTCAATCTCCGGTAATCAATACACATCCTCATGGAACCATCTTTCTTCTTGACGAACAATACAGGAGCTCCCCATGGCGAGATGCTAGGTCTTACGAAACCTTTGTCCAACAATGCTTGCAATTGTGTTTTCAATTCTCCCAATCCCGCCGGAGCCATACGATATGGTGCAATAAAGATCGGAGCGGTCCCTGGTAATAGCTTAATAGTGAAGTCTATCTCTCTAATGGGTGGGAAACCTAATATCTCCTCCGGAAAAACATCCAGGAATTCCCAAACAATTGGGATCTCCTCAACCCCTTGGGACCGTTTATCCTCCGTGATAAACGTCAAATAGGCTTCACATCCACTTTTCAGAAGTCCATCAGCCTTCAACACTGAAAACCCTGTACTAGGATTATTCATGTCTCCCCGAAACAACACCCCTGCTTATGTCTCTTCTAATTTGAAGGTGAGGGTCTTATGGAAACAATCCATCATAGCATGGTACCCTGCTAACCAATCCATCCCTAGGATGACATCGAAATCAAACATCTCCAATAAAATGAGATTTGCTGGTAACTCTATCTCTCTTATCATGACTGAACAATTAGGGTAAAAGTCCTACATATATCTTCTTTACCTATTGGGGTAGCCACAATCAAAACAAAATCCAAATCTCTAGCATGCATATCAGCCATCTTTGTAAATTTTAGAGAGATAAAAGAGTGAGTAGAGCCAAGGTCAAATAAAACCTTAGTTTGAAATCTACAAACGAGAAGTGTACCTTCTACTACATCTCCTTCTACCTCTGCATCAACTTTATTGACAGTGTAGATTTGTCCTCTCAGTTGTGGCCCGTTCTAAGCCTGTTGTGGCCTGCCTTGTTGTGCATTTATATTCTACTACTGAGGACGCTGATTCTGATTCTGCCCTTGTTGATGGGCTTGTTGTTGTTGTTGTTGTGGTCTATACTGTTGCTGATGTGCTTATTGCTGAAGGGGTCTTGCTTGGTTTTGTACAACCACTGCATTCTGAGGTGGTGCTGGACGTTGGGCTCCCTACTGCTGCTGATTCTGCCTATTCGATCTTGGACAGTCTCTCATCTGATGGTTCATAGAACCACATCTGAAGCATGCCCCTGTGATAGTATGGCATTGAGCACTCTCGTGGTTCTTCCCACAGAGGATACATACCACTTGGTTATGTGCATTCTGATCTTGCCTTTGCCTCTTATGCTGCTGATTCCTGTGCTGGTTGTTCTGCTGTTAGGGTTGTCCTTTGCCTTAAAGTCTGAGAATCTTATAGTGGAAATTCTCAAACTTATAAACCCTCTTGACAACCTCTTTGAAGGTTGTAGGTGTTACAACCCCCGTAGTATGCCTCTCAATGATAGGATTCAGTCCTTCGACGAACTTAGCTATCTTCTTCTCCACTGTATCCACTAGCTCTGGAGCATATCATGACAATCTCTCAAATTTAGTAAGGTATTCGAGGACTGTCATATTTCCTTGGACAAGCTGCTGGAATTCCACTGCCTTTTGTCTCTTGGTATATGTGGGTACATACTTATCCCCAAACTGCCTCTTGAAGTTTGCCCAAGCCACTGCATCAGCCATGTGCCTGTACTCTTCTCTAACAGTCTTCCACCAAATATCTGTTGAACCGGTGGAGAGAGATGTTGCAAGTTTGACTCGCTCTCCTCCGATGCATTGGAAGATCTCGAATATGTTGTCAGTATGCTCTAGCCAGTCATCTGCAGCTAATGGGTCCTCTGATCCAAGAAACTCTTTTGAGCCTCTCTTCCTGAACCGTTCGAATAAAGCGTTCGGGTCATGTTGTCTCTGATTGATGACTATAACGGATTGAGGTTGGACCGGTTCAGGCCTTCTTTACAAAACCTCTAATAATTGCCTTTGCATATCTTGCAATTCCCTAGCTTGGTCTTCATCTTTCTTCAGCATCTATTCTTGTAATCTTGCTTGGTTCTCATTTTCCTGACGCTGTTGATCTAACATAACTTGCATCATTCGCTGGAATTGATTTTGCATGGTGTTGTCAGGAATATCTTCTTGGACTGGCTCTGTGTGTTCACTGTTACTCCTTATGGGATTGCCGTTTAGTGTCCTTTTATGAGGTGGCATAATGCTGCAAAACAAATTGTTAGCACAAGATAATAAATAAAGGGTCACACATTACTCACATGATACTAACTAACGAAAATTCTAACGAATCCT
>QPKB01000009.1:15183224-15223534 GCA_003546025.1 Camphora micrantha | reverse complement strand
ATGGTACTAATTATATTCATATGAAGAAACTTGATTAAGTTTATTGTTTTATCAATATGTAGCTGCGTTACATTATCTAATACAAAGCTATTTCAAATGATAGATGGCACAGAATGCCGGTCAAGCGCCGCCTATTACTCAGTTTTTCCGCGACACCCACTACAGACAAAAGAGTAATGAGTGGGTAAATGAGGTGGCTCAGCAGAGACATGTACGTTTGCTAATAAATCATTTATGACCAATAATGCCATAAAACCATTCTAAATCCCTTATTGATTTAAATGGCAGGAGGCCTTGGTGCAGCGGATTGAGGAGCAGTCACAGCTCCGATGACTGAGGAACAGATTGTTGTCGATGTGCTTGGGACGAGGTCGGAATACTTAAAAGGGTATGGGATATACACGAGGACCTCTTCATCTTCCACACAGTCTCGGGCACCGGATCCTGAGGTGATCGCACTGCGGGAGCAGCTAGCTGAGCAGGGTAGGAGGCAGGCTGAGCAGGACAGGAGGCAGGCTGAGCAAGACAGGAGGACACGTGCACTTGAGGCCCTTGTTCAACAGTTGGCAGCTGCGGCAGGGATGGATCCGACCATCTATTTCGACATCACGAGAGGGACCACTTCTGCTGGTGATGGCACAGCTACTGGAGATCATGATGCGACCCTTTGGTTAGTAGATTATTCTCTTGAAAATTTAACACATTTTTTATTCTTTTTAGCGACCCACAGTAATTTTTAATGTTCATTATTAGTTTTTTACATACTTCCTATCAAACAACATTATATATCCAATTAATTTTCGCAAATAGGACTACTGGTTAGAGAACTTGTCTGGCTGTTTTAGAATCGCTAAAATGTATGTTTGATTTACTCCTTTGGGCTTGTTTGTGTGACACCGACAAAAAATTGAAGAGGTAAGGGTTGACACAATTAAAAATAGAATCCTGCATAAATAAGACTTTTGCTTCCGATGAAAGTTTTGACGTATTCTTCTCCTCCTCCTTTTAATGAAGTCTTTGTTACAGTTTTCAAAAAAAGATGAGCCCTTAAAAGTTCGTTGGAACTTTCTTTCTTTTTTTTCTCTCAAGTCACTACTAACTAGAAGCTCTAGTCTTTTTAACTTCAATGCAATGTAGGACACTGGAAGTCCATTTTAACACGACCAGATAATCCCTTGCGCAGAAGACTCATGAAATGCTTTTATTAACTTCAAGCCTCAGTAAGCCGGCCCTCACATCTGGACCTCTGATAATGGAAGTATGTCTTACCATTACACTATATTGCTGGTTTGGGTATTACTTGTCCTGGTGTTCATTAAGTTTCTGCTAATTGATTATTTGGTGCCGTTTGATCTCTAGCAGTTACCCAAAATGCAATTTTGTCAGGCAATCCTAACTACATTTTTTGAGGATTATTTGAAGGGAGTTTCAGGAGGTCCAATTCCCTTTTTTTTCCCTGTAGACATCTATCTGTTCCTTGTGGTGGATTATTATAATGAGAAAGAACAGCTAGTCGTAACAGCAATGGACTTTATGCTTACTACTTTTGTATTTAGCTCTGTTTAGAGACCTACCATTCAAATGGGATGAGTATTTAATGAGGTAAATGGGATGAGTATTTAATGAGGTTTTGACTGTTGTTTTTTGTGATGCCTTCATCTTCCACCTGAATAGCTTTCTTTACTGTCATCATTATTGAAGATTTATCTGATTGTTATGTGATTATAGGTGCCGAGTTCTGCTTTTGTCTTCCCTGGTCATTTATTTGCATTTATTTACTCATGAAAATGATTTACATGCTTAGGACTTGGCTTTAACAGGTAATGCTTCATTGGGACCTATTTGGATGTAAAGCAACAAGAGTGGATATGGCTGCCCATGGGCCTCAATAGGAAAACACTTAGGCTCGAAAACGGCCCTTCGGGGGTCCGGATCGGGGAACGGCCTCAGAAAAATTGAAAACCGGCACAATCACCTCGCACGAGGGTAGAGTAACTTGTAGAAACTGACGGTTCGCAAATAGGACTCCCGATTAGAGAATTAGGAGCGAAAATCGACGATTTTCCAACACTTGGGCTCGAAAACGGCCCGCCGGGGGTCTGAAATGGGGAACGGCCTCCGGAAAAATTGGAAACCGGCACGATCACCTCGCACAAGGGTAGAGTAACTTGTAGGAACTGACGGTTCGCAAATTGGACTCCCGGTTATAGAATTAGAAGCGAAAACATTGGATTTTCCAACACTTAGGCTCGAAAACGGCCCGTCGGGGGTCCGAAATGGGAAACGGCCCCTAGAAAAATCGAAAACCGGCACAATTACCTCGTACGAGGGTATAGTAAGTTGTAGGAACTGACGGTTCGCAAATAGGACTCCCGGTTAGAGAATTAGAAGCGAAAATCTACGATTTTCCAACACATAGGCTCGAAAACCGCTCGTTGGGGGTCCGAAACGGGAAACGGCCCCCAGAAAAAAAAATCGGCACGAGCATTTCGCTCGAGGGTAGAGTAACTTGTAGGAACTGACGGTTCGCAATTGGACTCTCGATTAGAGAATTAGAAGCGAAAATCGACGATTTTCCAACACTTAGGATCGAAAACGGCCCGCCGGTGGGTCCGAAATGGGTAACGGCCCCCGGAAAAATCGAAAGCGGCACGATTACCTCGCATGAGGGTATAGTAACTTGTAGGAACTGACGGTTCGCAAATAGGACTCCCGGTTAGAGAATTAGAAGCGAAAATCGACGATTTTCCAACACTTAGGCTCGAAAACCGCTCGCCGGGGGTCCGAAACGGGAAACGGCCCCCAGAAAAATAAAAAATCGGCACAAGCATTTCGCTCGAGGGTAGAGTAACTTGTAGGAACTGACGGTTCGCAAATTGGACTCTCGGTTAGAGAATTAGAAGCTAAAATCGATGATTTTCCAACACCTAGGATCGAAAACGGCCCGCCGGGGGTCCGAAATGGGGAACGGCCCCCGGAAAAATCGAAAATCGGCACGATTACCTTGCATGAGGGTATAGTAAGTTGTAGGAACTGACGATTCGCAAATAGGACTCCCGGTTAGAGAATTAGAAGCGAAAATCGACGATTTTCCAACGCTTAGGCTCAAAAACGGCCCGCCGGGGGTCCGAAACGGAAAACGGCTCCCGGAAAAATCGAAAACCAGCACGGGCATTTCGGTTCAGGGTAGAGTAACTTGTTGGAACTGACGTTTCACAAATAGAACTCTCGGTTAGAGAATTAGAAGCGAAAATCGACGATTTTCCAACACTTAGGCTCGAAAACGGCTCGCTGGGGGTCTGGAATGGGAAACGGCCCTTGGAAAAATTGGAAAATGGCACGAGCACCTCGCTCGAGGCGAAATTAACTTGTAGGAACTCACGGTTCGTAAATCGGACTCCCGGTTAACGAATTAGACCTAAAAACATTGAATTCTTAACACTTAGACTCAAAAATAGGCCGTCGGAGGTCGTAAACGGGAAACGACCATCGGACAGCCCAGAAATCAGGATGAGTATCTTGCTCGAGGTCAAAGTAACTTGTATGAATTGACGGTTAATGAATCAGATATCCGGTTAACGAATTAAACGAAAAAACCGCCTAAATCTTTACACTTAAGATTTATATATATACATGTTTATCTTTCATTTATAATTTAATTCATTGAAAAGATTCTAATGTTGTTTTTGTCATTGCAGATTGATGGACGCTTTGGGGTCGGTTGCAGACTAGCGAAATGTGTTTTGGGGTCGGTTGCAGACTAGCAAAATGTTTTTTGGGGTCGGTTGCAGACTAGCTAAATGCGTTTTATTCGTTTTTAGTTCATTTCTATTTGTATATTGGACATTTATATGGGGCTGTATCATTATTGATTGTAATATTTGTTTAATGAGATGAATGAGTTGATGAAAAATGACGATGGTTATTTGCATGCATTTTTTATATTGATTATAGGTGCATGAACAGGCATATAAACAGGTTTACAAGATGAACAGGTATATAAACAGGTTTACAAGATGAACATGTATATAAACAGGTTTACAAGAAAATTATATTGAAAAAATAAATATGGTTTTTAAAAAAAATAAATTACTTTTACCGACGTTTTTGTGTCGTCGGTAAAGATATTTTATTTTTTAGGCTGTATGTTTGCCGACGAAACAAAAACGTCGGTAAAAGTGCTATTGGTTCTATTTTTATTTTACCGACGAAAAAATAACGTCGGTAAAAGATTTTGTTGTATCGGGATTTTATTTTACCGACGAAATGGAAACGTCGGGCACACATTTTTTATTTTTTATTTAATTTATGTTTTATGTTACCAACGCATATATAACGTCGGTAAACGATTTTATATTTTACCGACGAAAATAAAACGTCGATAAAACCAGTTTTTATTTTCTATTTATATTGGTTTTGATTTTGCCGACGCAAATATAACGTCGGTGAAAGCTTTTCTTATTTTATTTATTTATTTTTTTTATTTTACCGACGACAATAAAATGTCGGTAACGCGATTTTTTATTTTTTATTTATTTTGCTTTTTATTTTGCCGACGAACATAAAACGTCGGTAAACTTTAATTTAAATTTGTATAATAATAAAATACATTTACCGACGTTTATAAAACGTCGGAAAAAGTAAACTAAGCGTCGGTAAAAACCTATTTTTTGCCGACGGAAAATTATTACGTCGGTAAAATCTTTTGTCCACGACTTTTTACCGACGTCTGGCCGACGAAAAGTATTTCGTCGGTAAAGTATTTTACCGACGTTTTATGAGCTTTTGGCGACGAAAAATTGCGTCGCTAAAACTGCAGTTTGTTGTAGTGTGCTATGAGTGGCATAGTAAAATTGCATATGGATTTCATGCAAAATTGAGTCTTTTTAGTGTCCTTTAGTTGATTTTGTGACTATATACTTTAGTAGAAGAATTTAATTAGAACAGTTCTTGAACTGAACTAAAATGTGTGATATTTAAGATGAGAACAGAAGGAAACTGAGAAGTACACAATAGAGCTAATTTTGTGAACCACCCTTCTAATAGAAAATCATGGACTGTTGATTTTGTGACTGCATGCCTAATGAGAAGAGAAGAAGACAGCAGTCCATGACTGCCATGGATGGAGAATTCAAGGCAGTTGATTTTTCCCACAATTTTTACTGCTAATGTAGAGTTTAGACACCAACAAAAGTTACAAAAGCAGCATCATCAGTTATATTAACTTCCATTGGTTTTTTTCTTCCCAATGTTGGAATAGTGCATCATCAATATAAAAGTGTGATTAACTTCCATTGATAGTGTGGAAGATTAAATTTGAATCGTTTTGACATCAGAGATGGTCTCTTTCTAGTCTCTATTGATGAGTGTATAGTGTTAGCCTTTTTTGAATTCTGTATAGGATAGTGGATACTCCGCTCTAATTAATTTTTGCTTTAATTGTGAAAGTGGACATTTTATGGTTGTGTTTTCTAGTTGCTGGCAATTGTTTTCTTGCTAGGTCAAACGAGAACCACTTTCCGGAGTCATAGATTTTGATACAAAAAATGGAAACTGCCCATTTCTTATTCTTTATTTGCTTGATGTTTACACCAAGTCAAAACAGAAACTTATTAAATGCAGTTTGTATTTCTTGCTAGAAACAGTGTAGAGAACTGATTTCAAATAGGACACAGCATGGCCGAACTATGTATGAAACTGTGTGAAAATTTTGTGGGCTATTTGAACTAGTTATATAAAATGATTTTCTGCACTTAAATAGAGAAGATTCAGCTATGAAACTTAACTGAATAAGCAACATTTAAAACTGATATCTGAGTTTATGTGCATTAGTGCTAGGTTGCATACATAAGTAAAAAAAAAAAAAAATCCTGCACTAGATTTTGGATACACGGTGAGATTATTTTGTTTGGATGGGAGGAAACCCAATAAATTTACATCCAGTTTGTTATTAAGCATCAGAGATGGTGAACAGAGATTGGGTGAGGTAGCTTCACCAACCATTAGAGAAGCTATAGGTGCTTTAATGTGATGCCACAGCTGAAAGCTAAATGCCACAGCTGTTGCTCCCCTGTATAGTAGTTAGGAGTTCCGAAGAGCCGTGAGGAGTGATATGTTGTGTTCACTTTTCCCTCAATGTAGGTTGTGCGTATTTCAGTTGCTTGTTTCTCCTTTTTTGGTTGTGCAGTGAGGTGTTGTGCAGAGTGGTTTGGTATTGCTGTTAATTCAGAGTTTCAGAGTTGTAGTGGAGTGTTGAGCAGCTTTGGTTCTGTTCTGCTGCTATGCCTAGGCCTGCCCAGTTGCAATGCAGGGCTGGGTTTGGCTTTGTAGAGTCTTGTTAGTGCAGGGAGGGAGGAGCTTTGCAATTGATGCTCCCCTGTAGTGTTGTATGGTGGTTTTTTTTTTTTTTTTTTTTTTTTTTTTTTTTTTTTTTTTTTCTTCAAGGTGAAAATTTGTATTAGAAAAGAAACAGAGAAGAGGAAACATGGAAATGCATTCTTACCTTGTTAACTTGCATGCACTCCTCAAAACCTTCCCAATATGGAAACATTTGTATCTTTGAACTCCTTAATACCCTTTCCTTTTTTCTTGTTGTCCTCTTACTTCTTCATTTCCTCTGTCTTTGAAATTTCTCCTTGCCATTGTTCAGATTTCATTTACTACTTGGGTCTCACTCATCTGTGTGAATACTATCTACAGATCGCAGCTTTCTTCTCTTGAAGCATGAAGGAATCGATGGGTTTGTTTCTTCTCTTTTTGTGGGTGTCCTCAGTTGCTGCTGTTACTGAAAGTGGATTTTCTGTTGTTCATAAGCCTCATTTTCTTAGTGGATTTGGTTTTTTTTACTCTAAGTTACTGAACCCTTCTTGCATTTTCACCTGCATTAAGAGATTGAGTGGTTTTAGTTACCTTTTCTTCTATGTAAAAGGGGTTTGTAGAGAGGCCATCATTTTCTCTTAAATTTTTATTATTAGATCAGAGTAAACTCTCTTGAGGCTTTTTTTTTATGTTGTGTTGTTTGGTGTTTGGATTTATAGGTTCTTCTTACTTTGTGGGCATTGCATCAGTATAACTTCCATTTCACCATGGACATCACATACTCATATTAACTGTTAGGATAGTGATTCAGGATTGTGATCTTGAATCAACTTGTTTTGCTTCAAGTTCACATTTATTTTTTAATTTTTCAAGGCTTTTATTTTGTCTCACTTACTTTGCTTTTGATTACCATGTTTAATTTCTAACATTTTTTTTTTTTTTTTGTACCACAAGTTGGGACTGGAGATCAATGTAATAGAGGCCAATTGCTAGAACATCTTTTTGTTTTTCATAAGAATATTGTACTTACACAATTTTTGATGCTACATTTTTACCTGAATTAGTAACGACGACGTGGCTAAACTTGTGGGTTGGATTTAATAGTTATATGTTTCCTAATATGTTGAAGGAGCGGGTTTTGTACATTTTTTATTAGTTAAATGAGCAGATTTTATTGTACATTTTATTTGAGTTGAATGAGCAGGTTTTATTGTACATATTTTTTGAGTTGAACGGACATGTTTTATTGTACATTTTATTTTTGTTGAATGGGAAGGTTTTATTATACATTTTATTTTAGTTGAATTAACATGTTTTATTATATTCAGCGTAAAAGAGGTTTTTGAGGTGGCAGGCAGTATTTTATAAAATAAATATATTATTTTTAGCGACGAATTTTATTTGTCGCCTAATAAGAATAAATATATTTTTGCATATTATCCCCAACGTATATAATAATTTCTCGCCTAAGAGAATTTGTGGCAAGGTTAAATATTGGGTGACGAATTAAGGTGGTCGCCTAATGTCTACAAACTATGCACGACAAAACTAATTCGTCACCTATTATAACTTATGGCAATTCATATACTATTTAGCGACAGTATAGTTTTGTCGGTAAAAGATATAATTTAGCGATGACTCCATTTTGTCGCCAAATTGCTTTTCACCATTTTTTATCCATTTTTTTTTTTTGCAATGAATTATAGATATTTGGCGACAAAATATCCATTTTGCCAACATAACTTGTTGTAGTAGAAAATTGATATTTGGCGACGATTAGTTGTGATCGTCAGCAAAAATATTCATCGTCGCCTAATAGGCGACGAACTGGCGACGAAAATGATTTCGTCGCAAAATATATTGGGTGACGATTTTCGGATTTTCTGCAACATATATTTGCATCTCGAAAAATGATTTTTGTTGTAGTGGAATAAGGTCCCTTGGAGAATTGTGTGACTATCCCATGAAATTTCAAAACTGCCCTTATATGTTCTTTATTAACCAACACTTAAGGGAGGGGAATTTCAGACATTTCACTATTCGTTGAAAATCTATATAAACAACCTTCCCCTCTCTCAAACGACACATCTCCCTCTCTTCCCTCTCTTCTCTTATTTTCAATTTTCCCATTTCCCTCCCACCTCTCTCTTTCTTCATCAAGCTAGGGTTTGTCCTTCAAGATTAAGGGCTTCCATGACTAGATCTAAAAGAATTCTCAAGATTCCAGCCATCTTTTGCTTGTCGTCATCATTTCCTTCTCTAGATCTCCTCTTCCTCTCCAAATCAAGGTAAATTTCATGATCTAGCTTCATCTTCATAGCAATCTAGGTCCTCTTTGTGAGTTTTTTCTCTCTTATACATATTTCTCATTGGGAATAGGTAGTAGGTGTGTAGATCTTGTTGTTGGAGCATATTTTAGAGTTTTTGAGGCTTAGAGGGCTTATGTCTTGGATTAGAAGCTTGGAAGTCATAAATTGGAGGCCAATTCAAGTGCAATATACACCTAACATAACGTGCATGTGCTCTTCCTTTGATTTCTGTAATCTGATCTCATTTCAATATGTTTGAACTGTTAGAACTCCCATCAATAAGATTTTTCTTTTGACTTAAACCATTTTATGAATGAAAAACCCCAATTGGATGATCAATGGCCGACTTATTGATGTATTGATGATGGATGATCTGGTGGTGGGGGGTTTTTGATGATTTCGACAGGAATGGATGGAGATTGGAGTGAATTGAAAGGGATGTTGATCGTGGAATTTTTGGTTCTGTAGCTCCACAATCAACCGTGAGAACTTTCACGATTGACCATGGAACCACAGGGTCGACCGCAGGCACCTAACGGTCAACCGTGAACACTGTAGTTAGTCCTACCTGGGAGCCTGACTGACGGAAATGGGCATCATGACTGACCACGAGGCAACCATGGGTATCCACGGTCGAACGTGAAGACAATAATCTATATTTTCTGATGTTGTAACTTTTGGCCATTTAATCTGATTTGAGGCCCATTGACCTTTCTTTGGTCTGAAACTGATGGACTAAACATGGGTGAAGGGTGGAACTTAACCTTGACCCATGTAGTCTCTCAAAGTATGGTATGAAGTTTTGGAATTGGAACCGACATGATGCTTAGGAGTTGTGTAAGGAGGGGGTATTAATTTTCATATTTCTCATCACCATCCTAACTTTTGATTCAAGAGCCTCAAAGTTAGACAAATTTTAATCCTCAAGTTTCGTGCAACAAATCAAATTAAAACAATCCATGTGAAAGCAAAACATTCAATGAAAAGCCTCCAAATAAAATTGAAGCAATCCATGTGAAAGCAAATGAGCCAATCAAAAGCCTTGAAGTTGCAACCAATCAAATGGAAGCAATCCTTGTGAAAGGAAATGAACCAATCAAATATCTTCCATGTTTCTATAAATTGGAATGTTTTTATAGGGAGAAAAAAAAATCTCTTTTGGCAAGTTAGTCTTTTTGCAATTTTATTTTTATTTTTAGATTGTAATTAGGAGCTACATTGTAACTAATCTAGAGAGAGTGTGTAATTGAAGATCATTAATGAAGATTTAGAGCTCTTTTTTGATGTTTAGTAGCTAAAACTCTTGGATTATGCTCTCTTTTTAAAGCTAAGTAATGTGATTAGTTCAATTACATGCATGTTTTAGTTTAAATTTCCTACTAGTGCTTTAATTGATTAGTAGATTTTAGATTTAACTGTGCTAATCTCTCTCATTTCTTATGCTCTATCTCTACACTTGATGCTTGAATAATCTCAATTGATGCTTTGTAGTTGGATTAAGTTCTCTCACATAGCATGCTCTATTGCCCTTATCTTTGATCTTTTGTAGCTTGATTTTGATGATTTATTGTTATGGTAGCTAGATGATGATCTAGGATCTTGGTTTTTTATTTTCTTTACTTTGATTTTCATTGCTATATCATCTAATCCAATTAGGCAAGAGATTGCTAATTGGTCAAGTAAACTACATATCTTTTTTATGGTGTGCAATGTTCAAACGTAATAGTTTTGATAATAACAAAAAACCATGCATATTTACTTGCCACAATGTGCATTTAATTGTTAAAGGAATTTCAACAAAAGAATATAGAATATGGAGCAGAAAAATATCCATGAAAAGGCCGCAATTGAAGATCTAGTGCTAAACAAGGCATAAAATACAATTGCCCCAACCAAAGTGAGGCAATTTTAGCTCATACCATGACATACATTATTAGAATATCCGATTCACACTTGATAAATGCTGATTATCTGTGAATTTACTATTCGCTTCATTCAAATTTATTTAAATATAATTTTAAAAAATAAGGTTATCACATTTACGCATGTCGTTCAAACAAATGTGGCAAATGAACAACATGTGTGAATGAATCGTGCTAGTAGACAAATGTTGTAAATAAAAATGCATGTGTAAAGTTACATACTCAACGACAGTGGTGGACCCAGGACTTTCATTTGAGGGGGGTGGCTAACGATGGACAACTAAAAAAGTCATTTGTTAATTTATTTTACTTTCTTCACATTACCAATGACGAAAGAAAAGACAAGTCAATTGTGAATTTATATACATAATCAATCAAGTCATTGGGTAAAGCAATGTGAAAATAAGTAAATTGTGTGCAATCCTGTGATACAAGAGTTATCCTAAGGGAATTTAGGGTTTGGTTAGCAACATGAAAAACTGAAAAGTGGAAATTATCTTTTAATTAAAACTAAGACGAATTTAAAGGTTGAAAATTTCATACATGATGAAACCCCATTTGGTAATTGACTCTTCTTTATCATCTGCTCCAAAATAAAGAAGATATTCAATACCTTTTTATTCTTAGTCAAATTGTATGTGTAGTAGTTTTATTGCAAAGAGGCGCCAAAGTACAACATACCTTTATTCTTGTGTTGTTTTTTTTTAACCAAGTTCCCAATTTTTCTAGTAGAAAAGTTGGACATTGGGCACTTTGAAAAGTCTGTTAGAAAAAAGAATTACTAACAAAGGATTTCATGAATTTGATCCGTTTCGGTTTGGGCACATTGATTGGAAACAAACTTTGAACCAAAACACCTTCTAATCTTTATTCATTTGTTTGTCAAATTAAAACCAAAGCTACTTCATAAAACTCATTTTAAAACTCCTTCCTAAAACCCTAATACAAATTACAATCACAAACACCAGATTTTTCCATCAAAAATTAAATAAAGTTAGCTAACAATCAATAACATGCACCAATATCTAAAAATCAATAATGTTGGATTAAATTCATCTCCCTCCCTCATCTCTCATCTAGATATTTTCTTTTTTTTTTTTTAAATCAAATCCAACTCCATCTACAAAATCAATATTGGATTTTTAGGAAAATCCCTCATTTCTTAAAAATCTTTTATGAATCAAGAGAACCCATTTAAAAAATGGGGTTTTCAGAAGATGGAGGATTCTAAAAATTCATCAATTTCTAACGAAACCATTTCTGAAAAAACTTTTAGACCAAGCACCTAACAAAACAACCCTCTTAGAACATCTAAAATTGTTTAAAGCCCATACACAAAGAAGGAGCACCGGAGGCGGGAGATTATTCGTTGCCAATTTGGAGGTTCTTAAGGGAGAGAGAAATACACGCTCACATGCGCGCACACAAAGTGGGTCTTGTTTTCCATGGGGCCTAGCTCATCGGTTTTGTCCCATGGGCGTTGATTGGCATTGTTCCATGGGTGTGCTTTGACCAGACATGCCATATAGCCCTAATAGGCCTTTGTTTGTAGGGGACCCAGACACCTATACATAGGTCCGCCCTTGCTCAACGATTGCACATTCAACAATCACATATATAAAATGCATTTACATAAAATATGTGTAAATGACAAACGACCCCCAAATGGTACTAAATGATATTTAAAGTTGGTGGTGCGTGGCCTTGGGCCACTATAATGGGTCTGCATCATTTTCTCCCACTTGAAATGAATTCGTCAAGTCCAGTTCTACATCAAAGGTGGCAGGGAATTGATGGCGGTCCCACAATTCTTGCTGTAGTACTCTTCTTAATTTGGACAATTTAACTCAATTTCATACTTCTAGAATGTTCATATAATGTAATGTTTCTTAATCCAATGTTTCATAATCAATAATCAAATAATGGGTGAACCTATGTCGAAATTTGCTTGAGTAAATCTTCAAAATGGTGGAACATGATGTATCCATCTTTAGAATGAGGGAGACCATATATCCATCTGAAGATCTGATCAGCACCTGTTCTTAGATGGTCATGGATCATCTCGAGTAAGAAAGGGGTTCAAATTTACACAAGTTTGTGATATTGAGATATTTAATGTTGAAAACTGATTACCAAGGGACTCATCAATTCAGGGCTCGGTTTTTTTATGATTGCTTGAGTTAGTTTTGACTCAATCGTTGATCAAGACCATGAGATTGGTTACCAAAAAAAAAACCATGAGATTGGTTAATCAACAACGACGATTGTATCAAGTTAGCGGACAAACACACTATACAGTTGAATCAGGCAAATGTCATTACAAAGAAGTAGAATCGGCTACAAAAGTCACCTCAAAATCACAAGTGTCATACCATGGGGCGTCTGGTCTTGGTGTGGGGTCCACAAGAAGGAATGAACCATGGGCTCAGCTACGATGCAACGTCGCTACACCAGCGACAAGCTCCATCCAATAGATACATTCCACATCATCATGACTTTAAAGCGAGACATTAAAACCATGTTGCAAGTTTCGAAGTGCGTTTATAACCATTGCAGATTTTAATTATTTTCGATAATAACCCTCCAAGCTCGCCCTTTTAATTCTATTGTCATAACTCATAAGTGATGAACATGGCCCTCCTTAGCACATATTTTTAAAAGCCAAAATTCTAATTGTTCATAAACATTAAAATATAAAATACAATTATAGGTTTACCAAATACTATAATACATAGATAAGCTCTAAATTATAAAATAAGAGCTTCTTTTTAGAGTTTTCCAAGAGCTCAAGGGTATATTAATTACAATTTAGGTGCCCAATAATATGGCTCCACTTAGTAATTTCTAAAAGGGTGAATCCACATTCACAATCACAAAAAAGTGGGGCTATATTGTAATTTCTAAAGATTGCATGCACAATAATCTCTACGTGGACCCTTATTGTAATTCTTCTGGTGGGCACGTAATTTCTAAAGATAGGCTCACGTTTTAATTCCTATAAAGGTGAGCTCCATGTTATATAATTCATAAATGTGAGCCATAATGTAATTATTCTAAAGGCGCACTCCATGTACAACAAGTCATAATGTGGAGGCCTAGGTTTTTGCAGTTAAGGTGGGTCCCCAAAAGGTAGGGCAATGTTCACAAACTCATTCAAAAAGAGTTAAAGGCTGAATTTGTAGGGGCATTATTGGAAATAAGTCAAATAAAGGTTGGCTCTAAAGTCCTTTCCAAACATGGGAACATTAAAGTTTTGATGACTTGGAATGTATCTATTGGATGGAGCTTGTCGCTGCACCATACTAAGGTGTAGGGACGTCGCATTGTAGCTTCCCCCATGAACCATTTGCACATATTGTATGGTTGTTGTCTGTCATGTGGGGCCCACCTAGAGCCATTCTAATGATCAGAAGAATTTTACCCCTCCTTAATAGTGGCCCCAATGCAGTTTTCATGGCCCAGAACTGAAGTTTTCCAGTTTTAGAAGGCATTGTTTTCCTCAATTTCAATCACCATCAAATAACTATTGTGCGTGTAGGTATCTTCTCATTGCTTGTGTTTAGTGCTCTCTTTCTATGTGTGTGGGTGCTCTCATGGATGATGGGTCCAGTTCCAGTCCGCTTGGTTGGGGAACAAAGTGAAAACACTTGATCATGGGTCCGTTTGATGGCCTAAAAATTAAGGCAGACTGCTCTATCTTACGTGGTCATGATTACGCATGGGACAGTTCTCACTGAAAATTGAAATGTTTATAGAGAGAGACACGCAAGGATGGTGAAATCTGCTTTGTGGCCTAGGGCCACTTGGAGCTATGCGAATCATGAGACTAGGAGGGATAGAAAGATCTCTTTGAGACCTAGAGCGGTGCAAAATCCCCTCCTCAAACAAATTATGTGAACCCCTTCATCCATCAGCCTTAAGATTAATAGTTCTAAAAGACATCATTTTTTCGGCATTCAAATCTAATGATTAATGGTTGGATGAGTATCAAATTTGAACCTGTGGAACTTAAGTGTATGTGGTGCGAGTGCCTTGGGTTGGGAGGGGGCACACTTGACATCTGGACATGCTTCTCACTTCAATCCAGAACTGGCCATTTCATAGGCGGAGCCCAATCCTCCATGATGCAAACCCAAACCCGGTGTCTTTGGGGGCCTGAACTAAGGCCAGAAAATTGGAGTTAATTGTAAACCAGGCTGAATACTTAGAGCTCACACTGAATTTTTAGAAACCAGATCGTTAGGTTTATCCAATTGGCTAATCAAGAAACTGGGCCAACTATCTGGACCTGGACTCATTTAGTGGAATAAATGTGAACGACCCGGTTATACAAAGTTTGGACTTAGGTTTGATTTTTTTTTATATTATTATTATTAAAAGAAGAGGACGCCCATTACACAACCACGAAAGAGCACCAATAACACCCAGACTAACCCAGAGACCTAGCCTCTTCAAACAGCAACAAACTAGACCCAACACAAACGAAACAACTCCAACCAAAAGAGTCTCTAGACCACACCGCTTACAAACTGTGCCCTTTTCTTGTGGACCCGACCTCTCCTTGTCACAATGTTTTAAGAGTGCAATTCTGGAAAGTCAGGCTGAGTAATCACCAAGTCCATGCCTGGACCAAATTACACATTGATGAGCCCAAGATTTGATGAAACAAAAATTGCCAAGCTCGAATGCGCACTGAGCCAAATTCAAAATGTGAACTTGAACCCAACCCGGGTGATATGAAAAGCTATATATGTCACATTCATAAAATATAGGTAGACTGAGCATCTAGGCTCAGTTTGGAACTTTAAGCCAAAGCCCGGTGGTCTTCGGCCATTATTAAAAATGAAAGCCTGAGCCCGGGCCCAAACTCAAACAAGCCCAGACGAAGTTTTATCTCAAATTGTGTCCGAAATGGAGGCTAGTCTACCTCTCAAAGTGTCTCAAACAATGAACATGACACAATCGACACAAAACTCCCAAAGAGAAACTGCCTAAAGTTTCTACACTTCTGGTCAGAGGAGCCCATCAGAATAGAATCAAGGGAATTTTACGAAATAAATGGTGCTAGACATGTATACACCCATTTTAAACAAAAATACATCGATATATCCATTTTGGTGTTCGTACAGCGTTTTTGGACGCTTTTACCCCTTGTTGTGCGAACGAAATCGTCATGTCAATTGATTTGGTTCTCCCGTTCTTCTCCAAAACTGAACCTCTCCCGCCCATTCTCTCTTCCTCCGTTGCTCTTGCTCTCCCTACTCTCTCTTTCCCTCTCCCTCTCCCTCTCCCTCTCCACTCGCTTCCCTCTATTTCCCTTTCCCCCTCCACTCCCAGCTCTCTCTTTCCCTCTCCCTCTCTACTCTACCCACCATTTTTTATCTTCTTCTTCTTCTTACAGCTCGAGAAAGAAAGGAAATGGCATCATCTTTCGAAACCCTAATTTCGGAGAGAAAGAACCTGTTCTTCTTGGCTCTCTTCGTTCTTCTTCTCTGCGGCTCTATCCTCGTCTTCGCCAATCGATTCTCTTCCCTCTCCCTCTCAGATCTGGAAAGATCTCAACAAATCTCCTCAAGAATTCCTAAATCTTCTGCTCCATCTGTTACAGATGAGATCAGGAATCAAGATCGGAGGGATGATTCGATCCCAGCTCCCACGGATCTGATCGATTGGAAGTTTTGCAAGTTCGTTGGAGCCGTTGATTACATTCCTTGCTTGGATAATTGGAGGGCGATCAAGGAGCTTAAATCTCGGAAGAGAATGGAGCATCGGGAGTGGCATTGCCCGAATCCGAGTCTTAGATGCTTGGTTCCTCTCCCGATTGGGTATCGGTTTCCCGTTCTGTGGCCGAAGAGTAGGGACATGGTGAGATTGATTCTTAGGTAAGTGTCGGTTGTATTATTGTTCTAATTGTAAACATATATATCTATCTATCTCAATCTGTCAGTTGATTCTTGGTTCTTGAATTAGTTTATTTTTCTGTTGTTGTGGAACTTGAGTTCTTCTTCTACTTGTTTGGCTGAAATTCAGTTTATATACTTGATTGAACATTGGGAATTTGAATAATTGTTTTCTGGATTGTTGAGTGTAGTTGGAATCACATTGGTTTCTACCTGATCTAGAAAAATGCTATGTCGATATTCTCAGTTAGATGGAATCATCTTCTATGTAACCTTTTGCTCATCTGTAATCTTCCATATGCATCAGCAACCAATCACAGTTAAACCATTGTATTCTGTTGTACTATGCAAACTCAAGACTCATACCATCTTTAGTTTGAGTAGTGTTGTGTAGGATAATAATGAATGATCTTATCTTACGATAATATAAGATATATGATAAGGGTTTTTTTTTTTGATGGCTTTGTTTGTTAGGATTAGTTGAATAATATTAGATTAGATTGTGCTCACCATGTTGCTATATCCAAGATCATCATTTTTCATTTTTGCTTTATCCATTTTGTACTCTGTAAATAACTATTATTACCCATGATAATCACACCTTTTACGTGGAATTCTCTGTCACATCTACAATATGAACCTTGTGTCTTTAGAAAAGAAAAGAAAGGCTTGAATGGGACCCAGTGGAACAAGTTGTAATGATTTAGATCTTTTAGTGAGTTGCAATGGAAAACTGAGTTTGGAAACCCCTGGCCTGAGCCTTACATTTTCTGTAAAATTAGTATGTACCAGAAGCCAACAAGAACCACATGCATTGTAATACAAGGAGATATTATATGATGTGTTATACCTTTGAGTAGGAAAAGAAGGGCATGCTATGGATTCTACATGGGCAAACAATTTCCCAATTTGCTGATGACTGATGATAGCTAAAAAGACCATTGCACTAACTGTTCTAACCTTTCGTTTTGCATGTATGATGAAATGTTGTAGAGCTCTACTAGAACTGAAGCATTGTTGAAGTGCTAATGAAGAAGATATATCTTATAAAGTCCAATAGGATCTTGCCATCATCATTGATATTTAAGATTTTCTTATAATGCCTTAATTTTGTCCCATGGCTTCAGTAAAGTGACTTTAATATGCCTGATGTTTCTTCATTTGGTGATAAAGGGGCTAGTTGATGGTCCGCTGATTGGAATTATAAAGATGTACTTGGGCCCCATCATGGATTCGCCATTGTCAAACTACAAGTGACTGGGTTGATGCTATTAGGCTATGATCAATGGACTTCATGCCATCATCTAAATCCGGTATACATTAGAGCTTCCATTCATTTTATATTAGTGGTATTTAGAGGTTCTGTTATCAACAAGTTATGTAAGCTATTGATTATTTAAGTTGATTTTTTTTTCTTGTAGAAATGGTAACATTACTATATTGCATAATCTCCTTTTTTTTCTTGTAGAAATGGTGCTTGTTCGATCTTATATTGAATTGCATTTCTATTGGTTTTCCTGAAACAAATTGAATTCAATACTATTTGATATCATATTCATTCATCAATTTGGTCCTTTGGATAGCTTTCTTGAATGTTAGGACTCTTCAGGTAAAACTGGCTAGGACTTTGGAGTCTATTCAATAGCAACAGGAAAGGTTAATAATTGTAGCAATCCTTTTATGGCCCTCTCATTGGACTCATTGTTGATACGAGTATGTGACTAGTGACAATTAGGGATGGCAACATGAAATAATGACTATATATATATAGTAGACGCGCACTCATATGCACAATTGAAGAACCTCTTTCCTATTTTTGAAACATAGTGGAAGATTTAGTGTTGGTTATGTTCTTCTTTCACTGAATTCTCATATGGGTTATTTTGCTTTTATGTGCAGGAGCTCCCTTTGTGGCAAAGTCTCCTTCGGGATATGAATGTCTCTGATTAGTACTGATTAGCAGTGTCATTTTTACCTTTTAGTCTGGTGCCACATGGTAGAATGAGGAAACCTGAAGTGTGTTATAGTAGAACTAGTAAGTTGCATATGAAGTGCAAGACACTGTCATGTTCTCTTGGTTCCACTTTGTGAAAGCCATGAGCAGGTCAGCTCCTGGATTAGTTCCTAGTGAAGCAGAGCACAACAAGTTAAGTTTGGACTCAGAGATTCATTCATGTTTGGAACTTGTAAATCTACTTCCACTGGAGGCGACATATGGAGCCAATCAACTTGTAAAGGGTGTATGACTTTTGTGTGCTAGAATAATTATTGGGTTCCAAACATTTCATAATTTTGTAAGCATATTATCTAACAATTTGAAATGAAATAACGACCATTTGAGTTTACCCTCTTCAACTCATGTTTCCAACCCATTTGTCACGTAGAAAAGCTTGTTCTGGTTTTGTTCTTTATCCCGAATCAGTTTTTCAATGCCTGGAACTGAAATTGATGTTTGTGGAGCAATTGTGTTGCAAAGATTAGTGGTTTCTAAATTTTTTTGATAACGATATCGTTACAAACCTTTAGACTTTTTTCTTTCACTTTTTCCCGTTCAACATCGAGATTGGCCTTGACTATTTATTGAGATACATAAACTAGTAAAAAGACTCATGGAGGTTATATTCAAATAACGAAATCGTTATCGTCCTTTAGAGTTTTCACTCTCAAATTTATTATCCAGCAAGTTGATGGCCTCGATTTTAAAATGTGATCTTTAAATAATGAGAAAGACTCTTGGATGCTGCTCAGATTGATATGTCAATATATTCATGATATTTCAAAACGGTTTTCCATGTCGTGTAACATGTATGATATGCTGAGTCAATTGAAAGAAGTCTTTAAGTCTTAGAGGATTTGAACATGTTCAAGAGGCAGCTCTTACAATGAATAGACTAGATGCAAAATTCCTAGATGGGTGAAATCGGATCTCGAGAGCGAGAACGGGAGGAAGAAACCCTAGATGGGTGGATTGAAGGGTTTGGATGAAAGAGAGAGGGAGAGAGACGAAGTAGCTCTCGATTCCTCCAACGACCCTGACCTCCAACTCCATCTTTTTTGACTTCCTCTTTCGACCACGAATCAGTTAGTTGCGTTGCCCAAAAATTTACGCCAGAGAAACATGGGCTTTGATGGTGAAGAACTGAAGCAGAAGCAGCAACAGCAGATGGGTATGCAATCTCCAGGAGATAGATAACAGAGTTTCCCGCGCGCAGTGAGCGGAGAGAGAGAGAGGGAAGGAGAACGCAGCGACCGGAGAGGGAGAGGGAAAGAAAGAAAGGATGAGGGAAAGAGAGAGGAGGGAGCGGAGGAGAAAGAGAGAAAAAGCTGGAGAGGAGAAATTTGGAGAAGAAAAAGAGAAGGAAATCGTTCCATTGAGGTGTCTGGGTTATAATTTCAAAGGCTCGATACAAGAGGGGTAAAATCGTCCAAATCGAGTGTACGAACACCAATACGGATGTTTATATGTATTTATGATTAAAAACGTATAATACATGTTTTGGGACACTTTTTCGGTAAAATCCCCTAGAATCAATCACTTGCGGTGCAAGTGGGAAGGGTAGTGGGGTTACTAGTCAAAGTAAATGTCAGCATCATCTAGTACTATCCACTAAGAACTCAAACAAACATGATTCTGAAAATTTTACCTGACAGGTTGTATTATGACTAAATGATAATGCCAGCGTGAGACACATGACATGCTGGATTACATGCATGCACGTAGAAAATAGGCATCAATTTGAGATTGATTAAAGGTATGGCTTACATGAGTTGTAGTATGGTTAGGGTTGTGATTTAGGGATTACCAGAAGAGATCAAGCATACACTCGAGAACAGAGATTTATATAGTTCGGCTTTTGGCCTACGTCCATTGGAAAGACGGAAGAATTCACTATGCAATCAGAGGAGGTGTACATCATAGAGACTCTTAATCTCTATTTATAATATCAGTCCCAAAACCCTATTACACTCAAACACTACTTCTTAATCACAGTAGACCTATAACAGGCCTACTTCTAATCACAGTAGAACATAGATAATGCAAGAGCCCAGTTTACCAAATTTATTATTTTTATTGAGCTAACAGGTACCCTTACCAATTGATCATATTGAATAGTTAACAATGACCATAAAAAGCTATTTTACTTAGAAGATGTAGACAATTTGTCAACACCTCATATTCCCCCGGTCGGGGAAGTGGTCCATACCGACATGTCTGTGTTTGAGGATATATAAATGATTCTATCAAGGAGGAGTGCTTGTGGTTCTTGTGAGAGGTGCACATGGTGATCCAGATGTCAAGTCATAATCACCGAACTTGTGAGCCTTAATTTCTATGTCGTGGTCACATGGGTGTTAATCAGCTTAACGTCTAGTTTCAGATATTGTTCTAGGTGAGATAAATTATATATGATCATCCCAATATCTTTTGAAATGTGCAAATTACTTTTGAAAAAAGCCTAAGAAGAAGAAGAAAACGATGATGATGATGATGATGATGATGATCGAGGAATATTCTCGAAACATTACCAGCAGAGTCGTGAATCTTACAGTACTTTTATTTTTTTTATTATAAGATTTTAATTAAAACATCTAAAAACGACTCCTTATCCAAGTGGTAAGGCGACAGGTCAAAAGGTGGGTATGCCCCCTCTTCCTCTGCATGTGCAGGCTACACTTCCATTGAGTGGGATGCCACAGTGCATAGCCTTTTTGGTACTATTTAATATGCTTTTATTTTTTATCTAGTTTTTTTTTTTTTTTTTTTTTTTTTTTTTTTTAGATGTTTTGTATGTGTCTAAAAAGTTAAAATTTTGAAAATCTTCAACCATCATCTCAAGGCAACTGGATGACCATATGTGTGACAGTGGTTCAATGTTTGCCATGATTCCATGTATGTGGTTCGAGCTTCCCCTTGGGCTGTTGAAGAGTCTCTTTCATCTGCAATCCGAAAAACAATTTGAATTAGCAAAAAATTATTATCGAGTTCCATTGGTAGATATCAAACTCTATTATAATAAATTAAGCCAAAGGGCTTTTGGTTTAATTTTGGGTGGTGGTTATAATTTTGACCACTACTTTATTTCAACTCTTCCATGATCTCTCTCACCATTCCCTAAGTACTCCTCCATTCTTAACTCACTTTTTTCTTTTCATGCAACTACTCACTTTTGTATAACTGCTCCATCTTATCTTTTATTATATGTCGTCACTTATATGAATATTCTGCATTTGAAAACTAGCTTAATCTTCTCTGTAAAGATGTAAGTTGAAAAGGTTTGAACTGTTAGTTTCCTCGTTCCGAAACAAATGACGATGAACATAAAGGTTAGAGTTTTTTCCCTGTAATTTCTTTATCATGATTCAATTCGTGTAATTAAATTTGAAAACTTTCTATTTACATAATTTCACATTCAAGTAATGTATTTAGAGTTTTTTAAATCGTTAACTTTCAGCACAAAATTTTAATAATTAATTATTTTTACCATAATTTTGCTAGTGAGTACTTATGTGTGGAGCATTTTACAAGGAAAATGAAAATGGTTTTTTGAAGGTAAATGTCTTTTTACTTTTTGCCGTTGTTAATAATTTTTTTGATTTCATTTTTTTCCAAAGCAAAAGCATTTTTACAGTTAAAGGAGTAGGAAACCATTTTCTCTCGGTTTTGCCACACCATATTAACAAAATAAAACTATAGAAAATAGAGATTGAGAATTTCAATTCTCATATTCATTTTCCCTATAAATGAAATCATAGTGAAAATAAAAAGGGTCCACTCTCTTCATCTCATTCCAGGCAACACAGACCTTTCGCTTCATTAAACCTTGAGGGGTGTAAACAAGCCGAGCTCGTCCCAGCTCAACCTCAGCCAAGCTTGAGATCAATTGCCCATTTTATAGCTCAAGCTTGGGTCAAGCGGTCTCTAGCTCTCTTCGGCGTGTCTACCTTATATATATATATATATATATATAGAAATATGGTGAGCGCTAGAAAACTCTCAGGGAATTTTTTTATTTTTTTTTATAAAGATGCCCTTCCCAGTAGGGCCCATTGTGGTGCATGACAACCATTGAATGTCATTGGATGGATTAATCTAGATGAGATCTACCTATAAAATTTTCGACTCTATTAGATTATCCTAACTCCTTGATCCATGACCCAAGAGTTTAATCGTTTTATAGACATCACTTCTTGTTATTTCAATCCAATAGTGAGTAAAATTTAGATGAGTGTTAAAATTTAGATGAGTGTAAAATTTGGGCTTTATACCCCAGGCTCCATGTCCTAAAAACATAGGGGAGCAAAAGGGGGAGTTTTTAAAATGGGGAGTTCTTAAGAATTCCTCTATAAATATATAAATAAAGAGATACTAGCAAGAATGGCCCATGCTTAGCTAGGTCAAACAATAAAAATATATTTAATTTTATTGGTTTCTTTAAAATATTAACAATGAAAAGAATAAAGCAAAATAGATAAATACATTGATGATGCCAAAAAGTGTTTTCGGACACCATCGTCAAGTAGTGAGTAATTAATTTGGAAATTAAAGAAGAGAGAGATAATTTATAGTGGTTCGGTCGATCGTGACCTACGTCCACTCTTGAATGGCTTTGGTTGCCGGATACTTTATTAGCTCAAGGGTGCAGGGAGCAAAGAATACAAGCTTTGAGAAGGAGAGGAGAGAGTCGTGCTCAGGTAAAAATATCATCTTCCCCAAGTGTTGTGGGGCTTACAATTTATAGTCGCCCCTTAACAGATTGGGGCGACTTCCTAGCAACTAGATAGCTATTGTGGTGGAGCTCACGACTTCCTCTCAACGGGCGAGGTGGTTGAGGTGCTCTCCATGAGACTCGGTCAAAGATGAGGAGAGGACTGACTCCTTCCAAGGTGACGAGGGTGAGGCTCCTGGATGGATGCTTCTCTTGATGACGTAGCTAGGCTATGTAGCTCCCTGATAAACTTGACTTGACTTGGACCACTTTGGGCTTGGTGGGTCTTTATAAGATTGGGCTTTCCACATGGATTGGGCCATTTGGGGCTTGGCCCATCATTTGCCCCCCAATGCCCCTTGTCTAAGAACACTTGGAGAAGGGGCATTAGCTTGAATTTTTGAGCTCTAGCTGGTGGAGACTCCCTTCGTTAGATGACTATTTCCCTTCATGATATATTTTTGCCTCTTTTAAACACCTCAAGTCTTTTCCATTTTTCCTTTTTCCTTTGAAATAAGATATCCTTTTTGAGACTTTGAGGAGTTATTTTCTTCTTGTTCAAGAGAAGACAAGCACTATGGAGCATCCAGAGCAAGAAGATGGAACCTGTGTCGATGACAATAGAACGACCACCACCTGCCCTGCTGCTGCCGTGGAAGGTGGCGATGGGGGTAGTCGCGGTGAGCAGCTTGGACGCCCGTGAGGAGGGAGCAGGGGCGCCCGCGTGGAGGTCGGTGCTGGCCTGGGCGCCTGAGTGGGGGCCGCAACAGTGATGGAGGGCGTTCGGGGTGCTCGCGAGTAGGGAGCAGGGGCGCCCGCGTGGAGGTCGGTGCTGGCCTGGGCGCCTGAGTGGGGACCGCAGCAGTGATGGAGGGCGTCCGGGGCGCCCGCGTTGCAGAGGCAGATGTGGCGGGCGCCCGTGCTGCAGAAGCAGGCGAAACTGCAGCAGCAGCCGAGGCCGAGATGGCAGCAGTAGCGGCCGAGATGGCCGCAGCAGGCGAGAATGCCGAGATGACTGCAGAACCAACCGAGATGGCCGCCGCAGGCGCCGAGATGACCTTAGAAGGCGAGACTACCGAGATGACTGCAGCAACGCGGCCGAGATGGCGGCTTCACCAGCCGAGATCGAGACTGCAGCAGCAGCAGAGGCCGAGATGGCAGCAGCAGCGGCCGAGATGACTGCAGCACCAGCCGGGATCGAGACTGCAGCAGCAGCCGAGGCCGAGATGGCAGCAGCAGCGGCGGCCGTGATGAATGCAGCACCAGTTGAGATCGAGACTGCAGCAGCAGCCAAGATGACCAAAGCAACAGCCGAGGCCAAGATGGCAGCGCAGACGAGACTGCCGAGATAACTGCAGCAACACGGCCGAGAGGGTGGCAGTAGGCGAGAATGCCGAGATGACTGTAGCACCAGCCGACATGACTGCAGCATAGCCGAGATGGCCGCAGCAGGCGAGAAGGCCGAGATGGCCGAGACCGAGACTGCAACAGTGCCAAGATCGAGACGGCCGCAGTAGGCAAGACTGCAGTAGCAGCCGAGGCCGAGATGGCAGCATGTCAAACCCCAACCCAGGATTAACCCAATAGTGTTTGCTTAGTGTGTGCTTAGTCTTAATCGGGTTTAGTTATCGTGGGTTAGAGTGTGATTAATTTTTAGTCATGGTTTTTAGTTTTGGGGAGTTCGAGAACGTTTAGTGTTTACTAGGCTCACTCAGGAAGGCCTAGGTGTACGTGCAAGCGTGGGAAGATCGTGTTTGGTTTTGTGTTAATCATGATTTTCATTTCATTTGATTGGTTTTATGATTATGTACAACTTTCGTGTTTAGCCCATTTGTGTTTGTAGCCCAGAAACTCAAGTTTTGGACCAAAAGGGTAAAATAGCCTTTTCACACTCAAATCTGGACACAATTTTCGAGATTCCAAAACCATGTCAAAAATATACTTTTTAGAAACTAGATATTTCGATGATCGTTTTATCCTTCTTCGTCGACTTCATTTGAGGCCCGCAAGACTATGTTTTCACTCATGCAAGATTTGCACTCAAGGGACCCACTTGTCAAGCACTTAAGCTACATTCCCTTCTCCCTTTCCCCATTCCACAAATCTCTGCACATTCTCTTGACCTAGGGCTGAAAACCCTCTTTTCCTCTTCCTCTTCTCTTCTTGAATGCATGAGCTAGGAGCTTCCAAATGGGATTCTAAAACCACTATCTTCTTCCTCTCAACCCAAGCTTTCCATTGATGTCTTTTTCTTGAAGTTTCTTGGTGGGAAAGATCTCCATTTCCTTCTTTGCATCTTGTTTGGGCACCTCTAGGTAAGAGCTCCAACACATTTCTTCAATGGAGTTCTTTTTACTCCGAAAGATTATGTTTTCCTAACTTGCAGCACCCATTTATACCAGGACTGGTATCAGAGCGGGACTTGTTTCAGGCACTTAAAAAGAAACTAGAAAGATCTTAGGATCGTGGTGAGAGTTCGTGGATTCGTTAGAATTTCTTAGTGTGACGTCTAGGAAACCATTTGACCATATTTATTGTGTACTAACATTTTGTTTTACAGCAATGCCTCCTAGAAGAGTTCTTCCCAACAATGCCTCAGCTAGTAATCAGAATGAGACTGATCCGAATGCAACACCCATAGCTAATCAGTTTCAGGAAATTATGCAAGCAATGTTAGCATAGCAGAGACAAGCCAATGAAGCACAAACTAGATTCCAAGAACAGATGGCCAAGAAAGATGCAGAAATGGCTCAAGTTCAGAGGCAACTTTTGGAGGTTATCCAGAATAGGCATGAGGCTCCACTTGTAGCTCCTAATATTGTCATCAACAATAGGGAGCATGACCCTAACTTGTTGTTTGAGAGGTTCAGGAAGAGGGTACCTAAGGAGTTTTCAGGCCAGGAGAATCCATTGGTAGCAGATGATTGGTTGGCCAACACTGAGAAGATTTTTGATGTCTTCACTTGTACGGGCAGGCAGAAAGTTAACCTCACAGCTTCCTTGTTCTATGGGCTTGCAGATCAGTGGTGGCAGACAGTAAAGGAACCTTACATGGCTATGGCCAATGAGGAAGCATGGGCAGCTTTCAAGACTCAATTCCAAGACAAGTACATTCCTTCACATATCAAGAGGCAGAAGGCTATTGAGTTCCAGCAACTCAAGTAGGGTAACATGACAGTGTTGGAATATGTCACCAAATTTGAGAGGCTAGCTAGGTATGCCACTGAGCTGATTGATACAGAGCAGAAGAAGATCAACAAATTCTTGGAGGGGTTGAATCCCATCATCATGAGAGATACCATTGGGGTAGTTCCACCGACTACTTATGATGAAGCTGTGAAGAGGGCATACAAGTTTGAGGACATCAATAATATGATCATTCTAGACAGGAAGCAACATTATCAGCAGCAGAATCAGAGATCACAGCACCACAGCAAGAAACCCAAGCAGGAGCAGAATCAAGTGAGCCAAGGTTGTGCTCACTGTGGCAAGAACCATCAGACTCATGAATGTCGTAAGGCCACAGGTGCTTGCTTCAAGTGTGGGGCAATGAACCATGCAATCAGACATTGCCCACAACTTCAGAATCAGCAGAACAGGAACCAGCAGCAGAGGCAAGCAGCTCCTCAGAACCAGGCACTAATTCAGAATCAGATCAGGCCACCTCAGCAGCAGCAGCAGCAAGCAAGGCCACAACAGAATCAGAATGTTCGTCCTCCTCAGCAGAATAGGAATGTCCAAGGCAGGCAGAATCAGGCACAGAACAGGCCACAGCAGCAAGGACGTCTATTCAACCTCAACCGTGCAGATGCTGAAGCTGCAGGAGACGTGGTAGAAGGTAAACTTCTTGTTTGTGGAGTACAAGCACAGATTTTATTTGATCCTGGATCAACACACTCTTTTATATCTCCTATGTTTGTCAAGATGATTGATGCACCACATAGCCTATTGGATTATATCTTGCTTATTACAACACCAGTGGGTAGGCAGGTTGAGTGTAGAACCTATTATCCTAACTGTCCAGTTTTGTTAGGAGATGTTAATTTACCAGCCAACCTTATTGTTCTAGACATGCATGATTTTCACATCATTTTAGGCATGGATTGGTTAGAAGCATATCATGCCACCATGGATTGTTTTAGCAAGATCATAACATTCAGATTGCAAGGAGAGCAAGCAGAATTGATATTTCAGGGGATCAGGAAACCGGCTAGAGCAGGATTTATTTCTATGCTTAAGGCAAGCAGGTTAATTCATAGTGGATGTGAAGCTTTTGTAGCGTTTATCACGGAGGATAAACAGTCCCAAGGGGTGGAGGGAATCCCCGTTGTGTGTGAATTTCCGGATGTTTTTCCAGATGAAATCCCGGGATTACCACCAATTAGGGAAGTTGAGTTCACTATAGAGCTTCTTCCAGGGACAGCTTCGATTTCCATTGCACCTTACAGGATGGCTCCAGCAGAATTGGGTGAGTTGAAACTTCAGTTGCAAGAATTGTTGAGCAAGGGTTTTGTTAGGCCAAGTGTTTCACCTTGGGGAGCACCGGTTTTATTTGTGAAGAAGAAGGATGGAAGCTTGAGGATGTGTATTGATTACAGGAAATTGAATCAAGTGACGGTCAAGAACAAGTACCCTTTGCCTAGGATTGATGAATTGTTTGACCAATTGCAAGGAGCAGCATACTTTTCCAAGATAGATCTGAGATCTGGGTATCATCAGTTGAGAGTTAGAGATTCAGATGTGCAGAAAACGGCTTTTCGAATAAGGTATGGGCATTATGAGTTTCTAGTAATGCCCTTTGGTTTGACCAATGCACCAGCTGTCTTCATGGCTCTCATGAACAAAGTGTTTGCTCAGTATTTGGATCACTCGGCAGTAGTGTTTATTGATGACGTCCTCGTGTATTCCAAGAGTAGAGAGGATCATGAAGAACACTTGAGGACATCATTGCAGCTTTTGAGAGATAACCAGTTGTATGCAAAACTCAGTAAATGTGAATTCTGGTTAGAGCAAGTCGCCTTTCTAGGCCACATCATCTCAAAAGAAGGTTTAGCAGTTGACCCAGCCAAGATAGAAGCAGTTGTTGATTGGAAGAGACCGAGTAGTGTGACAGAAATCAAGAGTTTCTTGGGGTTAGCAGGCTACTATCGAAGATTTGTTCAAGGCTTCTCGTCAATTGCAGCACCATTGACTACTTTGACCCGGAAGAGTGTTCCATTTGTCTGGACAGAACAATGTGAAACGAGTTTCCAAGAGTTGAAGAGAAGATTAACTACAGCTCCAATCCTCACATTACCATCGGGCAGCGGTGGATTCATTGTTTATACAGATGCTTCTAATGTGGGATTAGGTTGTGTATTGATGCAAGATGGCAAGGTGATTGCTTATGGCTCAAGGCAGTTGAAGGATCATGAAAAGAACTATGCAACTCATGACTTGGAATTGGCAGCAGTGGTGTTTGCTTTGAAGATGTGGAGATACTATCTCTATGGAGAGAGATTTGAAGTCCATTCAGATTATAGGAGTTTGCAATATTTGTTCTCTCAGAAGGATCTGAATATGAGGCAGAGGAGATGGATGGAATACATCAAGGATTATGACTTTCCAATCAAGTACCATCCAGGCAAAGTGAATGTTGTAGCTGATGCGTTGAGCAGGAAGTCAGGGATCATGGCCAGCTTGAGAGGAGCCAGTGTTCTTCAGCAGTTTGAAGAGCTAGGTGTAGAAGTGCAGACCCTAGAGTTGGGTGTGATGTTAGCCAATATGACAGTGTCTGAGCCTACTTTCATCCAGAAGATCAAGGACAGTCAGTTGCAAGATTCGGATTTGGCTAGGATTGTGGACCATATTGCAGAACGTCCAGACTTCAAGTTGGTGAATGGAGTATTGTATTTTCGTGATCGATTGTGTGTACCGAATGTGGATGAGCTGAAGGAAGAGATTATGACTGAAGCCCACAACACAAGATACTCCATGGATCCGGGTAGCACGAAGATGTATCAGAACTTGAAGAATAGATTTTGGTGGAACAACATGAAGAGGGAGATAGTAGCTTTTGTGTCTCGTTGCTTGACTTGCCAGTTGATCAAAGCAGAGCATCAGAAACCTCCAGGTTTGCTACAGCCATTAGAGATTCCGGAGTGGAAATGGGAGCATATCACCATGGATTTCGTCTCCGGATTGCCTAATACTAAGAAGGAGAATAATGCAATATGGATTATTGTAGATCGTCTCACCAAGTCTGCTCACTTCATTCCGATGAAGACTGGTAATATGATGCATATGGCACCACTTGCAAAACTTTTTGTTGATGAGATTGTGAGTAAGCATGGGCAACCCGTTTCCATCACTTCGGATAGAGATAGCAGATTTGTTTCGAGGTTTTGGAAAAGTCTTCTTGAGTCAATGGGTACCAAACTCCAATTCAGTACAGCGTATCATCCTCAGACAGATGGTCAGTCAGAACGGACGATACAGACTCTTGAAGACATGCTGCGTTCATTTGTGCTGGATTTCAAAGTTCAATGGGATGAGTGCTTACCACTTTGTGAGTTCGCTTACAATAATAGCTACCATTCTAGTATTGGTATGTCATCTTTTGAGGCTCTCTATGGTAGAAGATGCAGAACTCCGGTTTGCTGGGAGGAAGTCGGTGTTCGTAGCTTTCACGGACCGACTATTGTTGGTGAAACTAGTGACAAGGTCAAATTGATTCAGGAACGCTTGAAAGTCGCCCGTAGCAGACAGAAGAGTTATGCAGACACTCGTCAGAGAGAATTGCAGTTTCAAGTGGGTGACAAGGTGTTCTTGAAGGTTTCACCCGTCAGAGGGACCCAGAGGTTCGGACAGAAGGGCAAGTTGTCAAGGAGATTTATTGGTCCATATGAGATTTTGAGCAAGATTGGAGACGTGGCTTATAGGCTTGCGTTACCGCCGGAACTCTCCGGGGTACACAACGTATTTCATGTTTCCATGCTCAAGAAGTATGTGTCTAGTCCTTCTCATATTTTACAGCACGAGCCTTTGGAGATTCGAGGGGATGCTTCGTATGTAGAAAGACCGACCAAGATCATTGATACCAAGGAGCAAGAGCTGAGAAATCGGACAATTCATTGGGTCAAGGTACTTTGGGAAAATCATGAACCAGAAGAAGCCACTTGGGAATTGAGAGATCAAGTTCAGAGGAAACACCCACACTTATTACCAGAGGTAAAAGCTTGATTTATTTGGTGGACCAAATATCCTAAGGGGTGGAGGATGTCAAACCCCAACCCAGGATTAACCCAATAGTGTTTGCTTAGTGTGTGCTTAGTCTTAATCGGGTTTAGTTATCGTGGGTTAGAGTGTGATTAATTTTTAGTCATGGTTTTTAGTTTTGGGGAGTTCGAGAACATTTAGTGTTTACTAGGCTCACTCAGGAAGGCCTGGGTGTACGTGCAAGCGTGGGAAGATCGTGTTTGGTTTTGTGTTAATCATGATTTTCATTTCATTTGATTGGTTTTATGATTATGTACAACTTTCGTGTTTAGCCCATTTGTGTTTGTAGCCCAGAAACTCAAGTTTTGGACCAAAAGGGTAAAATAGCCTTTTCACACTCAAATCTGGACACAATTTTCGAGATCCCAAAACCATATCAAAAATATACTTTTTGGAAACTAGATATTTCGAGGATTGTTTTATCCTTCTTCGTCGACTTCATTTGAGGCCCGCAAGACTATGTTTTCACTCATGCAAGATTTGCACTCAAGGGACCCACTTGTCAAGCACTTAAGCTACATTCCTTTCTCCCTTTCCCCATTCCACAAATCTCTGCACATTCTCTTGACCTAGGGCTGAAAACCCGCTTTTCCTCTTCCTCTTCTCTTCTTGAATGCATGAGCTAGGAGCTTCCAAATGGGATTCTAAAATCACCATCTTCTTCCTCTCAACCCAAGCTTTCCATTGATGTCTTTTTCTTGAAGTTTCTTGGTGGGAAAGATCTCCATTTCCTTCTTTGCATCTTGTTCGGGCACCTCTAGGTAAGAGCTCCAACCCATCTCTTCAATGGAGTTCTTTTTACTCCTAAAGATCATGTTTTCCTAACTTGTAGCACCCATTTCGAAATGGGTTGCTTGATTGCATTTTTGGGTGAGTTTTTGAATGGATTTCATGGGATTCTTGTAGTTCTTGGCTTGGATCTTGAGTAGGAGTGCTTGAAGAAGAGTTTTGTTTTCATTTGGCTAAGGCAAGTGATCTATTTAAGTTGTTATGCATGTGTGTTCATGGACTTGTCATTTGGTATTAATGCTTTGTTTTACTAGGTTTTCATGTTGTGATCTTGTTTTAGAGAATGCAAGCATGCCTAATAGCTTTCCAAACTTTCAGATTTCATTACTTTTAATTAAGCCTTGCTTTTGTTGAAGTTTGGATTTGTTTTGATAAGAATGGGTTTGAAGGTTTATGAAATGGGTTTTCTAGGTTAATGGCTTGTTTAAGTTTGAAATAAATGCCCCAATGTGAGCCTTGATAGCATGTTATATTCATGTATCAAATTTGCTAATTAGATTGGAAAGGATGTAGAAAAGAAAGGAAGGAAAGGATGAACCAATGACTGTAGAAATCAGAACTGGGTTTTGATTTCCGCAGTTCACGCGGTCGACCGGCCAAGGGGCACGGTCGACCGGGCACACTGGGTTTCGTCCCAGTTGGATGACCTGCTGCACTGCGGGAATGATTGTTCCCCCAGTTCACGCGGTCGACCGGCCAAGGGGCGCGGTCGACCGGCGACACAGGGTCAGGTTCTCTGGAACCTGACCAAAACACTGTGCACCATTTAAAGTTACAACTGCAGGTCGACCGGGCCTTGGCCGGTCGACCGGCCCAACTGGAATTTCCCCTGTTTAAGAGGATTTTGCCCATTTACATATTCTTTTAAAATTTGAAAACTAGGCTATATTAAGGACTTTAACTTGACATTGTGTGAATGGAACTCCATGATATGTACCAACTTCGGGGACACCAATACTTGTATTTTAATGATAGAGTTCCAATCACCCAAGGGCCAATGAATAGCCTAAGCATGTACTTGATAAAATTATCGTGTTTTGAACGTTGGTTTAATACCGCAAGTCATATCGTGTACTCGCTTTGAAGTTAAGTATTTAAGATCATTCTAAGATGTGTTTCAAGCATAAAATGGGGGTCACTTTTATAAGTTGTGAGCATATATATTATGCATTTTGCTAGTCGTGCCTCGTCTTGCCGTGACAAGTGATTTCTCCTTTTTATTTTCGATATGTTTGAATCGTGTTTTGCGTGTTTTGTGCATTCATGAACTCAAGTGAACACCACAGAGCTTGGACTGCCCTTTCAGTCTGATCCACTGTCTGGGGGTCCTTAAACATGTGAACTAACTGTAGATTAGTCGTGTATTTATTACACATCGTGCGTGTCCGGTTCCGCGGCCGGAATCCCATATTTGTGGGAATCGTGTCGTGTTATATTATGTATATTCGTGCTTGTCGTGCGTGCTTACTCTTTTCATTATAAATGATAGAGAAAGGATGGGCTCTTTGTGGATTTACGATTCATGATATATATGTTATGCATTCATGTTAGTTTCTCTTTGATTTAGAAAAGTGTTTCGTAAGTATTTGTTTTACGTTCAGTAAAGTATTTCTTTATGTTCTCGATTAAACATTGTTTTACATGCTTTCACTTAAAATGATTTCTTGCCAAACCGTCGTGTTTGATGCTTGTATTTTGGTGACCAGGTGCAAGAGGCCATCCCTTTGAGGAAGAGTGCCAGGAGGAGGCTATTGAGCCTACCCTAGTTCGTGAGTGGCAACCCGACGACGTCATCTAGACGTCGGGACGGGTCATGAGAATGGATAGATCACATTTTGGGTTTTATATTACTTTTGGTATTGTATTGGCCTATGTTGGCCTCTTATTTTGGGAGATTGTAATAACTTAACATACTTTGCTAACTTTACAACTTGAACTATTATGGGAATGCCTTGTTAATACTTCATTCTGATATTTATGTCTCGATGTCATTATGTTCATATTATGACATGATCTAATAAGATGTGATTTGCCACGCGCTTCCGCATACTTGATCATGTGAGTTGGTTGTTCCTTGTATTTGTTTTTTTTGGAACCCTCACCGCGGGAACCTGTGGGAGGTTAATCATCTTATAAAATAATCAATCATCACCATCTCATCAAGACGCGGCCTCGGTCCGGGGTCGCAACACAGCAGCAGGAGAGACTGCCGAGATGACTGCAGCAGCAACCGAGATGACCGAAGCAGCAGCTGAGGCCGAGATGGCAGCGCAGGCGAGACTGCCGAGATGACTGCAGCACCAGCCGAGACCGAGACTTCCGAGATGACTGCAGTGCCAGCCGAGACCTAGATTGCAGCAGCAGGCGAGACTGCCGAGATGACCGCAGCAGGGGAGGTGCGTAGGGGCAGCATCGGCGCTGGGCGAGGTAGCAGCAGCAGTGCCCTGGGCGACCTGGAAGTGACCTGGGCGAGCGAATTGGCTGCCTTGGGAGCTCTGGGCGAGCCTGGGAGCTTTGGGCGCTATGGAGGAGGCTGGCCTTGGCGTGCAGGCATTAAGAGGCGCCACTTTGGGCGAGCTAAGGGGGTCTGGTTGCCCTGTGGATGCTGGGTTGGCTCATTTGGGCGGCCAGACAGTTGGGTACGCTAATTTAATGTAGTCCCTCGGGTTGCAGATGACCTGAGTTTCAAGATCCCTTTGAGACCGTGCTTTTGGCGCCCCATGAGAGAGCCGCTAAGCTAGAGATAGGCTACTTGTTTGAGAACAGTGCAGAGGTAGGCCAAGCTTTTTTGGTGACCCGCGAGAGAGCTGCTAAGCTGGAGATAGGCTGCCTGTTTGAGAACAGTGCAGAGGTAGGCCAAGCTTTTTTGGCTACCCGCGAGAGAGCCGCTAAGCTAGAGATAGGCTGCCTGTTTGAGAACAGTGCAGAGGTAGGCCAAGCTTTTTTGGCGACCCGCGAGAGAGCCGCTAAGCTGGAGATGGACTGCCTGTTTAAAAACAGTGCAGAGGGGCAGGTCAAGCTTTTGGCGATCCACGAGATGATTCACCTCGCCTAGACCTGTTGATTTCCTCAGCATTCATATATTTTTGAGCTTTTGCCATCAGTTCTGGCAAGCTCTTTGGCGGGCGCTTCATCACCGAGAAGAGGAAGCTCGATGAGCGAAGGCCTCCCAGAAAGGCTGTCATGGACACCTTGTCATCAGGCTCTTCGACCTGAAGTACCTCCTCGTTAAAACGAGTGAGGTAGCTCCTGAGGCTCTCATTTTTGTCCTACTTTATGCTGAGCAGGTGTGTGGCAGGTTTCTGGTAGCGGCGCCCTCCGATGAAGTGCGAGACGAATGACTTGCTCAACTCTCCAAAGGTGGCGATGGAGGCTGGGGCGAGGTTGGCAAACCACTGCCGAGCGGAGCCCTTCAATGTGGTTGGGAATGCCCTGCACATTATCTCGTCAGGGATATTATGCAGCTGCATTTTTGTTTTGTACGTCTCTAGGTGGTCCAGTGGATCCTTCGTCCCATCGAAGGTCTCCATAGTTGGCATTTTGAACTTTTGAGGAAGTGGGTAACTCGCCACGCCGGGCTTGAACGGTGTATCCGTTCGTTGCACAAGGTAGTCTATTGTTTCTGGTCCCTGTGCCTTCATGGCATTGAAGACATTGCCCAGTTGATCTTGCATTGCTTTGATCTTTTCCTCCCATTGATTGTCGGGCTCCCTGGATCGATCGTAGAAGTGACTCCCCACTTCTATGCTTTGGTTTTCGTCCTCCTCCTCTTGGAAATGAGGTTCCTCCCTATTAGAAACAGAGGGAGGAGGTGGAAGCCCGCCATGGTTCGCTCCACCTGAAGGCGGGGGTCCTCCAAGCTGGATTCCACCGTGGGGTAGAGGAACTCCGTGATGGGCGCGACCTTGAGGATCGACCAATAGCACTCCAAGAGAGGTGTTATGGGGAGCTCCCTGGGCGCCATGTGGATGGCCGCCCGGGCGAGGCGCTCCCCTGCGAGGAGCTCCTTGGCGAGGCACTCCTTGCGGTGCTCCTCCAATTTGCGCTCCTCCTTGCCCCGTGAGTATAAGCTGTAGGATCTGCTGGTTTTGAGTTACCAGCTGCTGCATTGTCGCCAACATTTGTTGAGGAGTGGGATCAGGAGCGGTAGCGTTTGGAGGAGGATTATTCGGTGGAGGATTATTTTCTTCCTCTCGCCTGGGATTATCTTCTTGTCGCCTCGTCGATCTAGTGGTGGTCACCATAGTTTTTGAAAATGGAGTGTTATGAAGTGAGAATTTGATCGTTCCCACAGACAGCGCCAAACTGATGATGTCAAAAAGTGTTTTCGGACACCACCGTAAGTAGTGAGTAATTAATTTGGAAATTAAAAAAGAGAGAGAGAATTTATAGTCGTTCGGTCGATCGTGACCTACGTCCACTCTTGAATGGCTTTGGTTGCCGGATACTTTATTAGCTCAAGGGGTGCAGGGAGCAAATAATACAAGCTTTGAGAAGGAGAGGAGAGAGTCGTGCTCAGGTACAAATATCATCTTCCCCAAGTGTTGTGGGGCTTACAATTTATAGTCGTCCCCTAACAGATTGGGGCGACTTCCTAGCAACTAGATAGCTATTGTGGTGGAGCTCACGACTTCCTTTCAACGGGCGAGGTGGTTGAGGTGCTCTCCATGAGACTCGGTCAAAGATGAGGAGAGGATTGACTCCTTCCAAGGTGACGAGGGTGAGGCTCCTGGATGGATGCTTCTCTTGATGACGTAGCTAGGCTATGTAGCTCCCTGATAAACTTGACTTGACTTGGACCACTTTGGGCTTGGTGGGTCTTTATAAGATTGGGCTTTCCACATGGATTGGGCCATTTGGGGCTTGGCCCATCATATGTTATTTAGCAAAAAGACTAAACTAGTTTATTTATAAAATTTAGATTGGAATGCTATTGTCATCTAACTTTGAAATTGCTATAAAAGAACTATATAAAAGAGAAGAATAATGATGAAACTGATTTTTTTTACTATAAAGCCCATAAAATAAAAACAAAAAACAACTACACATGATATATGTCTATCTTTCATTAAAGGAGCCTCGTAGATAATATAAATAACTCAAGATAGCTATGATCTTTAATCTATCAAACCCTACATGGATTACTAAAATATTTATTTGGTAGGTCCCACTCAGATGGTATATGGGTCAAATTTATTGATTTCCATAAAACTTGCATGGGGTAACACATAAGTGAAGGATGTTGATATTTTTGGGTCATAAGATCTGCATAATGAGTCTCCTAAAAAACATTGTCTTTTCTGTTATATTCGTAAGATTAAACTTTAATTGCATTCTGCAACCACTTTATGGTAGCATGTGGTTTTTATAGGTGGGCCCACCAATGCATGGCCCTGTAGGCGCTTGGTATCACATATTTCCTTTTTGGACTATTGATCACTTAAAGTATGCTCCACATGAAGTATTATCAAGGGTAAATTAGCCAAAGGTCCCTAAATATTATTTTTTAAAGCCTCTAATCTACAGGATTTTCAGTTAAAGCATCTAGTCCATGCGCCTAGACTTATTGCAGACGGAGGTCCCTAAGTATGCTAAATCATACATTTGCATGATTGACTTGCCCTTCTAACCATTTGAAGTTATGTCATGCATTTAATCCCTGATTTTAAGCTCTTTAACATGATATTTAATTGCTGATTTGCCCCTCTAAACGCATCAAGCTGTCTAACGGATTTTATTTCCTAGCTTTGTATCAAGTTTCAAAATTCAAATGAGATGAAATATATCAAGTCTCAAAATTCAAATGGGAGAGAATGATTCCAAGCCTCCCACACCAATGTATGATTTGCTGCAGAGGCACTACATGCAGAAGCTTTCATTGATATTCTTTCCAAATATAAATAACCATGCCCCAAGATCTGATCATGATCAGCCTATTTTTTTCCAATCGATCTTTGCCCCACCTCATTGTTGAGGAGTTTCTATGATCGTTGCCCCATAAGACATATGAGAAGAATTGCACCAAGACATATCAGAAATATTGAACTGATCTTTGTCTCACACAAGATCAGTATTGACTCCTTTTAATGGGTTTGTTCTAGTCGTAAGCTATAGTTTCTGTAATCTTCTGTAGTTTTCTTCCTCATGTGGCTATTAGATATCCTTTTTTTTTTATTGTAAGTTTTTTTTTGAAAAGATTTATAAATTTATCTTAGTTTTTTCAAAAGTTTTTTGTTTCAAGCTCAAATAAATTTATCTGAACTTCTGGCAAAACTCAAACAAATTTATCTGAGTTTTGAATAATTTTTCTGAGTTTCAAACAAATTTACCTAAATTTGGACCAAATTTATCTGAGTTTGGAACAAATTTATCCAAGTTTGAAAAAAATTTTGTCTGAGTTTTGCCCAATCCCATGTGCAAATTTCTAGATGATTTTCCCTTTTCAGATAAGTTTATCTGAGTTTTATCTAGTTCTATGTGCAGTTTTTCTGGATGATTTCTCCTTCATTGAATCAATTCCACCCCCCCCCCCACACACCTTCGTTCTCTTATTTGTCGTAATGCTTGGTTTGTGCAGTCAAATAATCTTCGCGAAATTGACGGGTTTTCTCCCTTTTTTTTCTCCAAATAAAACTCTTAACAAAATTAGTTTTCCTTTTTTGTATACTGCACAGAGTGTATTAAGAGGGGCACTCTGGACTTCTTGACCATTTAAAACTTGAAAAAGAGACCTTTGGCTCTACAGAAAAAAGAATGTGGACCGTTTGCAATAAAAATCAAAGTTCATGGACCTCCAACCAAAAACCCCCATTATCAAAGGGATTCATCCATGCAACCAAATCTAGTAATGATTTTCAGATAACCCTACAAATTTCTATAGGGAGCCAACTGTGGGACGGCCGCACACATGCATCAAATCGCATGATCTTTCAAAATATTGTCCATTTAAACATGGCCCACATCATGAAAACTCAAAATCAATAATCTAAGAAGATATTGGTTATTTCCATATTTTTAAAGAATTAATTTGAGAGAATTTAGGGGTGGAGTTAGAGATGGATATTAACGTGTAAGATTATAGAGAAGGCTTTAAGTGAATGAAGTTTGCATAATAGGTGACGTGTGGAGGACTAGAAGAGATGGTTATTTTTATGAGAGACTTTAGGAGTTGTTTGAGGGAGATTTTAGGAGAGGTGACACTATAAATGAGAGTTTTTAGGAGAGGGAGATTAGAAGAGTGACGTGACTTGTCAAATCAACACATATTTTTGTGTATATTTTTTTAAAAGGAGAACTCGATGAGTATTGACGTGGCGCCCTCTACAGCCTCCCTCCATACTCCCACATATGGAAAATGCTCCTATAAAATTAACTCTCACACTACTATAAGAAAAAAGGGGGGACCCTCATATTTAGGCTATTGGCATTGTATATCAATCCAATGGATCCCCTTTACTCTCATAGTAGTGTGAGAGTGCATAAGAGCATTTTCATATATATATATATATATATATATGCTCCTATGAGAGATATCTCTCACCTTAAATCAGAGATTGGGTGGGGGCCCTCACATCCATATCCAATGCCAACAACTTAAATGTGAGGAATGTGAGGGCCCCACCCTTATCTCTCATATAAAGTGAGAGATATCTCTCATAGGAATCATCTCCCATATATATATATATATAAAAGGAATTCTAGAAAATGCCCCTCTAAAAAAGGGGCATTTTTCCCCTTCAATAATAACCAATTGAAAATTTTCTACATTTATTATGGGAGGAGGCAAAAGCAGAAAAAACCAGGAGCATATCTAACCATTTATTATCGTGCCCCTCCACCGAGCTCTCTGTCTCTCTCACATTTCTATTTTCTATTTTTTTTTTTTTTTTGTTTTAACTCACAAGAGGATCACACATTGGAGTTTTAGCCATTTATTATAGTGTCCAATCTAATAGTGGGACCAATTCATATTCAACTGAAATTCCTTGGTGACCCAAAAAAGATGAGGCAATTTATTATGATCGGTTTGAATTTTTTTTAAGTAGGCCCACAAATGATGTTAGGCAAATGATTGGATCGGCACCACTCCCTGGAAATCTCTAAAAAATAGGAAACTAGGTATGAGTTGTTAAAAGAGTTCTTTTTGGTAAATAACTGATTTAAGAATGAGTGTTTAAATGCCATAAAAATAAGAGTTATGTTATTAAATTCAAATTGCAGCCTAAGACCAATCGACTGGATAAGACAAAGGGCATAGAGGTATGAAAAATGCACGGATGCCATGTAGTGAGGTTAGTGAGGTATTATTAATTAATTGGATAACTCGAAAGAGGCGTTTTTGCCCCTTTTGGAATGGGGGGGTTTTACGCGCTTATCAGGTGCATGTTGTGCACCCCTAGTGGGGCCCACCTACAGGTCCATTTGAGTGGAGCACCCAAAACCCCCCAATTATATTCACCAATCCCACCGAGTTTTGCATTAATCCCAATCGAATGGACAATTGGATTGAGGACACACCCCATCCGAATGGACTAAACGTGTAGAATCCGAACGATAGAGTTATGATATCCGAATGGGGCTGATTTTTTGCACAAAGGGCCGGCCCCACTCATTCTTCAAATCCCCCAAGGTCAAATCCTGAGATACGCAAGAAAGTGGGTCCCACAACGCAATGCACACCGGCAACTTAACATTCTATGTGCACTACACTATGGGGTCCATCTTGGGATGAGACATAGAGGGGACTTGAAGATCTGTGTGGGAAAGATCAACCCCATCCGATCATCCTAACCTTACGTGGCCCATAAGTCCGATCCATTCACATGGGTCTCTAGTTGATCCAATGATCTAGTCCATTCGCATGCATGCAAACCCAAGGGCCTGTGAATTGGTTCTGGTCCACTTGAATGGACCATTGGGGTGCGCACCATGCTTGAGGTGTGTTTAAGATAATTTTCATATATATATATATATATGAGCAAGGCTCTCCTAAGCTCAAGTGTGTGGTGGGACCCACCTGGGGATGGGGTTTGGGGGTATTTCAAGGACTCCCTAAGATCTTCCTCTCTGCAAAAAATCAGCCCAACCGTGATTTTCTATCTTCTTCAT